>JASAMX010021393.1:0-42759 GCA_030248175.1 Microlaimidae sp. YZB2_3
GGCAGCCATTTTGGCCGCCGATTATAGAAAAAGACTGTGCAGTATCGCATTGGCAGTCAGCAGTGGCGGAAATCGCCTGAGTTGACTGGAAAAGAGTTAGAGCTGTTGACCATTTCCATTGCTGGATCTGGGCAGTGTCGCTGCGTGGAAGCCGCTCCGTAGACACATTTAAGTGGTAGTGGAACCCGTAGGCCCGTTAGGCGCTGCCCGAAGATCATCACAGTCCTGGTGGCTCAATGGCACTGCAGTACACTTAAAATACTGATGCAGTACATTTGAAGTTCGAGTACTGATATAGTTTATTCGAGTCCTGAATCAGAAATTTGAACTTCAGTACTGATACAGTACATTTAAAGTTTTACTACTGATGCAGTACATTTAATTTTTGGGAGCCAATACAAGACATATGGACTGTGTAAACTTTGGAAACCAATGCAGTAAGTGTGAAATGTGGAGTACTGATGCAGTTCACTAAAGTACACCATTATTACACCCAGAATACGGCTGTGTTATAAGCAGACTACTATGGAAAGTTTTTATACTGTAGAAGAAACATAGAGTACATGTCTAAAACATTGCATTACACTACTGCATTACTAAAGTTAAACCCAACGTGGCTGCACCAGTTGTTCGTTAGATTAAAAAATGCCCCCCCCCCATTAAATAACCACTCAAATCACGAGAATCTGAAAGTCACTTCATCAAACAAATACTCCTATTAAATCAAATCTAATTGGCCGATAAAGTGACGTCAGATTCTCATGATTTGAATGGTTACTTAATGGGGGGGGCATTTTTTAATCCAACAAACAACTGTTGCAGCCACGTTGGGTTTATATTTAGTACTTTTGCAATGATTTATACACAAAGTTTGGGACAAAGTGTCAAAAAAGTCTTGTCCTACAGAAGTATTAAAATAATTGCGTTTATATACAGTCTCGAACAGAAATAAAGGTCATTTTTCAGATGAAGGCAATAGCCATTATGCGCGTCTCCACGCGAATACGCGTTATAAATTTCGGCATGAAGGGAAGCAATAAAAAATAAGAACTTTGCATTTTGGCTATATCTGACCGCCCCCTCTAAGCGCATATGCGCGCGCCCGCGCGCATATGCAGTTCTAAAGCTCTTGCTGCTTTCCCCACATAAAAAATTTAAAACATTGTTTGTAAATTATAAAAAACCTTCAAACACAGTGTTTAACGTGTAAAATAAAATTATGTTAGAAATTAAAAAAAAATATAAATATGTCTTATATAAACAAACGAGCCAGCCATATTTCTTTTTTTTTTCCTTTTCTTATGGACCTTGTCGCCATAACGCTTATACGTCCATACGCTTATGCCCAATGCGTCTGAAAACTAACTTTATTTTTGCCTGGGACTGTATGCTATTTTTCTAAACCTCAATCCAGATTTTGACCGCTTGTTTTTTCTATATTTTTTCTGAGTTTTTAATTAAGTAAAATGTTTCAATTTCTTGTATGAATGCCACTAGTAAAATATCTTAATGAGAGCAACAAAAATTAGCAATATGTGCGCCAAAAAATATTATTTACATGCCGATTACTACTAAATGTATAATATTTTCTACTAAAAAATGTGATTTTAATGTGATATGTTGCAAAAAATGTAGGTTAACATCAAAGGAAGGTAGAAAATTTCCAGTCAGATGGATGGCACCTGAATCGCTTCAACAGTTTATATTTTCGGTGAAAACGGACGTGTTTGCCTTTGCAATGACAATTTTTGAAATTTTCTCAGACGGCTTACCCCCTTACCCGGAAATCGAAACCAATGCCAAAGTTAAAGAAAATATTCTAAACGGTGTTATGAATAAGTGTCCCCAAGGCTGCCCTTTAGAAGTTTACGATATAATGTGCAAGTGCTGGAAAAAAATCCCCACACGTAATAACCTTTTAAGAATGGATTTATTGTACATGCAAAAGTTTTTTATATGAAATAAACATGACTGCACAATTAATAAAATTTTGGTAAATCTGAGCCAAAAATACATGAGCAAGCAGAATGTCCGATTGTGTGTTAAACATTTTAATTAATTCCGAGAAAAAAACAGTTTGGATTTTTCATAATGCAACAAAAATTTACAATGACCTATGAAATCATTCACACTTTGTATAATAGATAACATGAATATTTGCTACATATTACTGTCAATTATTCTACATGTTAACCGAGCATTTGCAAACAAGAAACTCTTAATTAAGGTTTATTCCATGCATGGGCGTAGCCAGCATTTTGGAAAGTGGGGTCCAACCTTGAACAAAATTTCCGAAAGTAAATTTCGGAAATTCATTTTAATTCAACAAAAATAAAAGAAAAAAAATTTACAAACAATTTGATACCTTAAAATTTTCGATTTCCAAAACCTTAATAACTAAAATTTGAATACATTGAATTACAGCTGAGTAGTGCAAAATCCAAAAAAATGTTTTTAAAATTACTTCCCCTCCTAACCTTTAAATTTTAATTCACTATATAACAATCTAAAAGGGGGGTTCAGCATAGTCGTATCAAAACAAAGTAACACAAATTTGGAAAATAGAGATCAACTAAAACATTAAGAATGAAAATGAGATGGGTCAGTGTGGTCATACCAAGATTACAAAACAAAGTAAGACTGATTTTGAAGTGGAGATTATATAATTAATCGGGCGCTGAGCGGAGCGAGCGCGAGAAAATTTTTAAAAAATAGCCGTTCTAACCCCAAATTTTTCCCTTTCCGACCCTAAAGGGGGGTCTAGACCCCCTAGACCCCCTGGCTACGCCCATGATTCCATGTAATGTTGTCAAATATTCTATTTTTTGTTGAATTCAACATATAAAATAATCTACAAGTTAAAACGTAGACAGCATTAGTACGTGGAAAAATTTCATGTAGGCATTTGCGTTGACAATTTAAAAAATTGTCAACAAAAAAAAACTGCGAACGTAAACTGAGAACATTTTTTAACTGAGGGTTTTTTCGCGTAATGTGAAATAATCTACGTTTTTTGTCGCATTTAAAATATAAATTATCTCATCATGTTAAAAAATATATATTTTGAAAAATTTTAAGTATTCAACAGTATTATGCAAAAAAATTTTATCTAGGAGGTTTGCGTTTATATTTTTTTTTATTTTTACGTAATGAAAAATCTACATGTGATTTGCTTAACATAATTAGAACAATTTTAACCCACAGTCAAAAATTTTCCTTCTATTATGAATTTTTCTCTAAGCCTTGTAACAAGTAAATATATTTTTTGATAATTTTGTGTTTATCTAATATGGCAATGTAATGTAGGAGAAAATCAGCATTTTATTTCTAAACGTTAAAATTAGGGCTTGGTTCCTGCGCGAAACAAAATCAATGAAATTTAATTATGACACAACCCATTTTTTAACTAAATAGCAATTTTTAATTGTTTTGTTTTGTTCGCCAAAGGTAAAAAGAATAATAATAACTGATAAGGTCATTTTCAAGGTACACAACACACACACGCACATGCACACAAATTCACGCACAAGCAGACACCCAAGCACACGAACACGAACACACTATCTACTAGCACACACACACATGCGCACACATAAACTTGCAAACACACACGCACGAACGCATTGTCGCATGCACGTATAGGCGCACGCACACATACACATACACAAAAACAAACACAAACACTTTTTTTCAATGCATTTATGTGCTTAGAGTCCATATTTTAATTAAATATATAGTATTATATTTATTTTTAAATTTGATTTTTCTTATAATTATAGAACGCCCTGGCTTCCGCTTACTTAGAAAACAACTTCAAGATATACACTATAACCTCTTTAAAGAAAAGGACAAAGTAAATAGAATAGACTCTTCAGAATCAGTCCAGCACTTGTAATAAAATCACTGCTATCTAATCTAAAACACTTCTAATATTCCGCTCTAGTTTGAGAAAAGCAATATTGTCTAGTATTTTTAAAATGAATTATTACCAATTTTAAAACACAGACCATGCAGTATTTGTGCAGATATTAAGGTGCAATATTGAGGTTACAATATTCAGTGTTTTTAAAAATCCATTATTTTAAACTATTTGTAATAGGTTTATTCACAAAATTTTGTTTGTTTTTTGCATTTGAAGTTTCCTGAGCCCGGTCCACTAACGGCATTTTCCCAACTGCCGGCTAAGTAAGCTAGTTGCTAAAAACGCAGTATTCATACATAAACAGATTCATAAGAATAATTATTAATTGATTTCTATAAATCTGTCGATATTAATTAAAATATATGATTTTACAACCTCAAAATTAAAAAAACAATACAAAGGGATTTAATATAAATAAAACTCTTCAATAACCAAATAGCTAATTATTAACTTGCATTTTAAACAAATATGTATTTTGTTGTTAAAATATCAATTTTTTCTATTCACACCAGAAAATCTAGAGATTTTTTGGGATTAAAAAAAGTAAACTAAATCAAACACAACTGTTTTAAATAACCGGTTAACTTTGCTGATAGATAAGATTCCGTTAGTGGACCGGCTCCTGTTGGCTTAAAATGTTAAAAACACATTAATGAACTTTATAATAAGTTTTGTTAATAATAAGTTCACTAAGGAGTGAATATTATGTAGCAGTGAAAATTTTACTCGTCATTCATTAATATTAAATAATCTAACAATAAAAATTAATCTGGTATCATATGTGTTGTTTAACAACTTAGGTTACTTAAAAATGTTGTACATTGTTAAAATATGAGATCCAAATTTGACAAAAAACTCATACTGTCTTAAAACAGTTTTTTTAACAAATTTATATTTAAATTTAATTTAAATTTGGCAAAGTTTTTTAGGTTTTAAAAATAATAACAAAAAACCTACTTTTTTATTTGCTGTTCAATGTTTTGGGATAAGGGTTTATTATGTATCAACATGAGGTTCCCTATTTGAAAATCATGCTTCAGAATTCCGCGTCCTTTGACGGACGGATTCTCGTCGTAAATATGGCAAAATGAGTCACAATTTGTATAAAACCAACATGGCTGTGACTTTATATTAAAAACAGGACCTTAGTAACTACAAAATGAGTCACATTTACGTGTATTTTAATAATGACCGTGGCTTATTTGCCGTAGTAAAGGACGGATTTTTTTCTGTTTTCAATCATTTGACTTAAAAACCTTTAAAAAATGTTTTAAAAGGGTTTTTTAAACGTTTATAGCTTTTTTCTAAAATACAACAAAATATCTTAATACGCCAAGTTTAAAAGCAAAAAAAGTTACTAAAAATTTAACTGTTTGGAAGAAATATTATCTTCGAAAAGCAGCCATATCACAATAAATCTGGACCGTCATTAATTTTACACTAGTCAAAGATTGTACTGGCTGCCTGGCTCCTACTATATAAATGTTGTTTGCGAAGGCCTCACGACAACAGACCGCTTGCCCGTCGTTTAGTAAATACAAATAAAATTCTAGGTTCTTTGATAATTTATTGTGTTCAATTTGTATCCTTTATACACATTGCCATTAGAAGGAAAAAAACCCAGTTCACCCAAAACAACCCTACTTTTAACTCTGAATTTAATTTTTCTGGATTTAATTAAAAAAGTAAGCGCTGAAGACGAAACAAGACGCAGCTCTGTAGTAATGGTTTAGAAAAAAAGCTAAGGCAGTCCCGTGCTAAACAATGAAATCAAATCAATTAATTGAGATTATGTTTAAATATGTAAATTAATTAATTGAGATTTTGTTTCTTTTAAGTTGATAAATTCCACTTGATTAATATAGGGCACTCAATTGCTTAAATTACGGCACTCGATTGCTTAAATTCATTTGAATACTACACATTCATGGTCTTTTATTTTATTCTTTCAACCAATTACGTTTGAATTGGTTTTAGTTTTTATTGTTTTTTTGACAGCCAAAATTTGTCAAGCTGGATGTGAATATAGATAACAGGCATTGTTTTCACCAGTATTTGTTTTATTATCAATATTAGACATATTAAATTTCCATGTTTTTTAACGAAAAAATGTTCAATTCAGTATTCTATATTACAGCTAAATTTTCATCATGACTAATTATGATTCGAAACAACAACTAAATTTTTTGGTTGAATACGCTTAACTTCCACAGTAGGTGAATATACTTATTAAATATATTTAGTTTTATTTCTAAAATGTCACATTTAATGAATAAAAAATAATAAAAGAGTGACATTCTATTTGATTTCTTTCAAAATATTTACCATATAATAAAAAGAGAAGCACCAGAAGTGGAACATCGTGCTGTTTTTTACCTGTGCAGCCTTTATTGCTCCTTGTTCTCTTTACTTTTGGTGTTCTCTTTTATTCTTAAGGTATAAATGACTCGTCTTGCAGTGTTTGAAACGGTCACTCAGATAAATTTTAAAAAAATGATTGGTGATTATGATCGAAAACTTATATTTAAATTCGTTCACTTCAAAAATATTTTTAATTTTGGAAAATAAAATTACTGTAGGGTTAAATTAAAATTACTGTAGGGTTAAACTGACTTAAATTCCGCAATGCCTTAATTTCGGTCACCGACTTATTTTGACATGATCAAAAGTATAAAAAGACCAGTGTATGGTTAGAAATTTCGTTGTGTCATTCTTCTTCTTTTTGCTGTTTTGGTACAGATTCTTGCTTCAGATAAGTCCTTTTTCGCTGTTGTGTCATTTATGTAACCATACGTAGTTCATTTCATAACTTTGCGCCTGGGAAAAATAAAGCCAGTGGCCGAAATTAAGGCCTGGCCGAATTTAAGTCACTTACCGTATAGCGGTAAAAATATTAGAATTATGATAATAAATAAAGAACACGGCGATGTTATTTTGGAAGTTGTTAAACAGAACATTGTACAAGACAATTTTTTCGATTATTTTTTGCAGTTTGCGACATTCTTTCTAATTTTTATGTAATTGCGTATATTAGTTCCGAATAAACTCAATTTAAAACTTCTTAAATGGTGGCTGGTTCACCCTGGATTTACTAGTGATAAGTGACAAGGCGTTTCGCATGTGCCACACCATTACACTATCACTGGTCGCTGCGGTGTGAACACTTTGGCCCGGTTGCATCATAACTACTTATTAAGTAAGAAAGATACTTAAATAACTGTGAATCAGTACAAAATGAGCATACGGCCATTTTTAATCAGTCTACTTAACTTAAGTAGTTATGGCGCAACCCGACCTTTGTCGCTTATCAATCTGGATGCGAATTAGGCCAACCTGTTTGGCAATCGACCAAAGTCACGTAATTAATAATTTGCATATGATTTGGTTGAAAAGTGCGTTTGCGTTTGCAAATAAAAAAGCACCCTAATATTTTTTGTCATAAAAACCGCGAAAAAACTGTTGAACATACTATTACTGCAATAAACATCATAAAGAAACGTTTAATCAGCTGCGTACCAACTATGGTTTTGCAAAATATGTTCTAATTGACTTTGGTCAATTGCGTGGGCATATCTGGCTGACCTCGTAAGTTTTTATAGACTAGTTTTGAATAAGGATTTTTTTAGTGTAGGAAGAGGGTACAATGACTACTAGCGCCAATCATATGTAGGGAGAAAATTAAGAAACAACGAGCGACAAGTACATCTTACGGTGTAATATATTTCAAATATTTATTGGTTCAAAATCTCGACCCTTTCCCTTCAATATTTCCTAAATACTTCTTAATATTACAAAAGCAAAATCATTTTTCGGGAATTTTTAGGTTTTTTCCACTTTGTAGGTTCTGCTGGCGCGCTTGATTTCCAGTTTTTTAATGTTTCAATTACAGAAAATGCTTCTATTTAAAAGTTTGAGATGGACTTTTTTAAATTACTTTTTTTTAATTTTGAATAGTTTTACAACCAAAACATTAAAAAAACCTATGTCGGTTTGAAATTTTAAAACACAAATTTCAATTTTATTTTTGCGAATTCAAAATTATTGTTTACGAAAATATTACTTTAATGATGATTTCTAACTATTGTGACAGTTAATTTAAAAACCAAAAATTATTTAGCATGAACTGATATAATAAAACACTTCAACATAGTAAAACATATAATCATGTATCGATTTTAATTGAGTAGGTTTAAACTTAAGAAAATAAGAAAACTACGATTTTTTCAAATTTTCTTTTCAAAACTCTCTCGTACAATAAAAGACGCTTATTCAAAACTAAAGATGAATTCTATCAGGGTGAAAATAGATGAGTGGTAAAGTAACCACTTGTTTTTTGAGAAAATATCACGTGCAGAGAAACACATGACGCGGCTAAGTAATAATTGGTTACATAACCGCTGAAAAAATTTTTTTTTAATTTTTCTCGCTGGGGGGTTTATTGTTTATTTCTTCCTGGCGGAAAGCGGTTACGCCCTTAATTTCAGCCTGGAAGACTTTAGCTTTAGTCTATAGGAGAAATGAGCAGACCAATCAAAATTGTGTAGTTTTGACGTTTTTAAAATAAACGAATTATTACGCATGATTTTTTTTATTTCTGCTTTTTCAGAGAATATATTAAAAAATAGCCAATAAACAAAACATAAAAATCTAGAAAAAAAATCGTCATTTAAGGTGAGAATTTATATAAATTAGTAGTATATCTGTTAAACCCGGTTTTAGGCATCTGTGAAATTACAAAACTCATCAAAATACAAAAACCAAAAAATAATTGCCAGAAAATCTTCATTTAAACTGAGAATTGATATAATTTATTTTAGCTAATATAAACCCCAAAAAATCAATTTAAATATGTATATAAACAATTAATATACGCCTCCCGTTTTATTGGAATGATTCTGCTGGTGTTGAGCTTTGCTTACTGCTTCCCCTTTACATTGTGCACTTGGGTCCCTTTCTGCCCGCTGGGGATGACGACCAGACGGGAGCTCATGCTTAACGAATGTAATTCTCAGAATTCACTCCTAAAAGATGGACATGATGGAAGTCGGGGAAATATACTGAACAAACGCGACTCCCAGAATTCGCGGCTAAAAGATATAAATAATGGGAGTCGGGGAAATATGCTGAACAAATCTGACTCTCAACTCTTCCTGCTGGGCGAAAGAAGTGCCAACGATTGTGAGTAAAAATTTGAGTAAAAAATTGTAAAATTTGAGTGAAAATTTGTAAAATTTGAGTTAAAATTTGTAAAATTTGAGTTAAAATTTGTAAATTTTGAGTGGAAATTTGTAAAATTTGAGTGTAAATTTGTAAAATTTGAGTAAAAATTTGTAGAAATTACCGCGAAAAATGTCTTATAAAACAAAAAAACGGTAAAGTTACATTTATAAATGTTTTAATTAGAAAGCAGGGTAATATATTGTTTAAATCACACTTTTGAAATTTTACATAACGGCATTAAACTGTCTGATGATTTGCGGTGTCTGAAAAACAAGTTTATACTTTTTAGATTAATTATGTTCATACTTTCACTATTACGCCTGTTTCATACTTTGTTCAAAGTGTCCAAAGGAATATTTTGACAAAATTAAATTGTCCTTTGGACAATCCAAAAACTTCCTTTGGAAAGTCCAAAGGATAACGTGTACGAATAAAACACAAGTTGAAATATTTCCACTTGCGTTTTAGACACGTTGGACTGTCCTGGATATCATTTGGACTGTTTAAAGGAGCAAATATTAATTTAAAACATGTTTCTACACCAAATTTCTTATGAAAATTCAAGTTTTGAGCTTAAAAAATTTATTAAGATAATATAGAGTATAGCAAAAATTATTTTATTTGGATGCTCTACTTATACTCTTTTAATAAATTTTTGTTAACAAATTAATTTGAGACATCTTTGAAATCCCTAAAACTTAAAACTGCGCTAAGCATGCTTAGGTGATACTGTTTTTTTTTTCTTACTGTTAATAATTTCCAAAGAGCACTGCGCCCCAAATCAAATGCCTATATCGCTCAAGACTAGTGATGTTACTATCCTCCAATATCATGTTCCGGAGCTCCGGCCATTTAAAGTGGAGGGAGCACCTGAGATCCGGAGCTCCGCCTAATAGTGGAGCGATTTGAAGCTTATTTAAGCTTCAAATACATTTTAAACTGCTCTATCTGTATTTGAAAAATTATTTTTATTGTTTTCAATAATTTTTGAAAAAATTTTAGTTTACAAAAAAATTTTGACAAAATAATACATGCCATCACTCTTTAATTATTCATGAAATTGATGAAAAATAGGACGAAGTTCCAAACCGTCGAAGCTCCGGGGGTTGCTCCGGAGCTCCTAAAATCGAAGTTCCGCTCCGGAGCTTAGGGCAACATCACTACTCAAGACACACTATTCTTTTAATACTTAACCGATCGAGCTGACACTTAAAAACAACATTTAACACTTAACAACATTTTTAACTTAAAAATGTTGTTGGCTTGGTATTAAGAAATTCAAATATTAAATTTGAAATATCTAGGGTTCGAATAAAAAAAACACTTCAATCCAGGCCATATACGTAGAAGTTTAATTAATTATAATACCCTTTTAAGCTATTTTACTTGTTTAATGACAAAATTGGCTGAATTTCAAAAATCTAACACGTCATATAGAAACGTTTTACCGGATTCCCCGTACTATTCATTATCACAAAGTAAAAAAATTAACAAAAAAACTGTTTTAAATGTTTTTTTAGGGGCGAATCTATTATTGAATAGGGAAACTAACCGAGACTCAATAACAGAGAATCTGGTGGAACCAGCTGAGGAACAACTGTACAGAATAATGATTACGTGATATTCTTAACGTGATAATTTTTTTCTAAAATCACGTGATATTTTTTTTTCAAAAATCACCTGATGCTTTTATTAAGACTAGCCTTGAAAAATGCTCTAAGAATAGAGCAGGAAAAAGGGGCGATTTTTCCCCGGGCGTATGTTTAGACAGAAAAGATGTGGACTAGCCTGAGATGGAGATTATGTCGACTATAGAAAGTTTGCATTTGGTTTGGCCAGCTGCTCACTAAATAAAAATTTTTACCATATGATAATGATTTGTTTATACATTGATCTAATCACACAGCACTGTTGCATTTTTTTTTAGTTTGATGAAATGTCAATTGAAAAAATCATACTCACAGCAATCTTTGACAAGCGCGAAATCGCCACTTTTTCAAATTTATAGTTGTTTCTTACACATACAAATATAACCTTCAAACTGAAAAAGTGGCGATTTCGCGCTTGTCAAAGACTGCTGTGAGTATGATTTTTTCAATTGACATTTCATCAAACTAAAAAAATGCAACAGTGCTGTGTGATTAGATCAATGTATAAACAAATCATTATCATATGGTAGAAGTTTTTATTTAGTGAGCAGCTGGCCAAACCAAATGCAAACTTTTTATAGTCCACATAATCTCCATCTCAGACTAGTCCACATGTTTTCTGTCTAAACATACGCCCGGGGAAAAATTGCCCCTTTTTCCTGCTCTATTCTTAGAGCATTTTTCAAGGCTCGTCTACCACTTTTATTGAATTAAATTAAATTAAAAAATAGCCTAATAAACTATAGTTTTAAGTGCGCAATGACATATGTTTATAATCATTCCGGTGCCGAGATATATTTTTTAAATAAAAAATAATAAGAAGAAGAAGATGAATTTAAATTACAAAATTTACCCACGTTGTTTAATTTTAGTTAGTGCGGTGCAGTTGCGCTCCAGGTAAAGTTTATCTACGTTCTCTAAATATAGTTGGCGCGATGCCGTGCTCCAATCATTGCAATTATAGTTTTTAAAGAAATAATAATAATAATAAGATGATGAACATGAATTACAAAATTTACTCACGTTCTCTAAGTATAGTTGGCGCGGTGCCGTGGGTTAAATTGCAGTGTGGCACCCCGCACCACCGGTAATTACCGGCGCGTGGCGCTCCCGCGCCACCGACGCTTATTATTATTTTTTAATAAATAAAACTTTGAATTAATTTTGTCATCAGTAATGCAAGAATTAAAAAAGTACTCTGTTGTTTTTGCCGTTTTCCGCGCGGTTGAAGCAGATGGCGCTGGGAACTGGTTCCGTTTCTGCCACCAATTAAAACCCGTTTGATTTTTTTGTGCGGTTTCTATGAAGGGATGTTGGTTGTCTGTTCTGTACAATCCTTATTGTTGCCAAAAGGCTGTTATTGTGCTGTTGGGAGTTTTTGTTTGTCTATTTTTCAAATTTTTTATTTTGATCAATAAATCGATAACAAGGACCTAAATCAAAAAAGTGCTTCCTAAGAAAGTTGCGTAATTCCTTCTTCTTTCTTATGAGCCCATGTTTATTTTTGATCAATCGGTAACGAATGAGGAATATCGCTTTTAAGGATGGAGCGTTGGAATAATAATAATAATAATAATAATAATAATAAGAAGAAGAAGAAGAAGGTTCTGAATTTCAAAATTTACCCACGTTCTCTAATAATGGTTGGCGCGGCGCCACGGGGCTAAATCGCCCCGTGGCGCGCCCGCGCCACCCATGAAAAAGGATGAATAGATAAGATTTTTAGCTTTCCTAAAACGTTTCGTCTTTATTTTTTGAAATACTCAATTTAAAAAAAACCAATAATTTTAATTTTTGTTTCTCATGTTTAGTAAGTTTAAAAAGAATAAAGTTTAAAAAAAATTAACAAACAATTTATTACATTGCTTTTTTTGCTTTTTTGTTATATTAGTTAAAAAATGGGGCACAGTTCCAGGGCAAAAGGGTTTTCTCTGAAATTTTGATAAATAACTATAAGTAACTATACTGTTTATTTCGATCAACTATTCATATCTGAACAGACACAAAGTAGAAAATTTTAGAGCATATCGGTTGTAATTCCAATTTTCAATCTCTGATTTTCCTTTCCTTCGTTTCACAAAAAATCAAGTAAAAGTTTATGGTTTTTTACTGATAATACTATTACGTAGTACTTTAATAAATTATCTGTTAAAATTTACAATTAAGTCATTAAAATCTCGGTAAAAGTATGTTCATTTTAAAACCAAAATTGTTTAAATATAGAATTCTCCGAAAGACTTTTTAGGTACTTTCGAACCGTTATCATATAGAAGCGAAAAAAAAACATTTTTAGAAAGTCAGGCCAACATTTTCACATAAACTTATAAAAATTAAGTATGCAAAATTTGACTTTGCACTTTTAAACATTTAAACTTATCTAAAACGGTTAAAGAACCAAGAAAATGCCAAAGTTTGAGCGTTTGCTTTTTGAGCTAATTCTTGGATTAGGGTCATAAACACACCGAAACATTAAGTACCAAAAATGATAAACAACGTTTCAGTTGGCGAGGGCCTTAAAAAAACCTTACGGTGCTATGGTTTAATACCAGAGCTTACTTTAAGTTGATTTTTTTGAACAACAAAACTTCTAAAACTTTTTTTATCATTTAATATAAAACTAATTTATAGTAGTGATGTTCCCCGGAGCTCTGAGCTCCAGAGATCTGGAGCGGAGCTCCGCTTTTAAGAGCTCCGGAGCAACCCCAAGAGCTCCGGAGCTTCGGAACTTCGGAGCTCCACACTATTTTTGTACTAATTTTATAAATAATTAAAAAGTCATGCCATAAATTATTTTGTGAAAATTTTTTTGTAAATTATTTTTTTTTAAAACTTAGTTAAAACGCTAGAAATAGTCTTAAAAATGTAGAGAAAGGAACTTAAATGTATTTTAAGCTTAAATAAGCTTAAAATCGCACATTTAAGGGGCGGAGCGCCGGAGCTCCGGAGCTCCACTTGTTAAACCTCCGATTTAAATGGCCGAAGCTCCGGAGCATGATATTGAAACGTAGGAACATCACTAATTTATAGAACATCGATAAATTTAGGCTGCGTACGCTATAAAAGTTAGTAATGGTTTTTTTCATAAAATAAGGGATTTTTTATTATCGAAAAAAACATCAGGATTATTAATTACACAAAATTATAAACTAAAAAAATATTTTTTTTTGAAAAATGGTTTTTCAAAAATTTTAACCAAGCCTTACTCGTCAGGGTTTCAAACCATTAACGATGATCTGAGAATAATAGGAATTTAAAACATCTGTAAATAAGCACGAAGTGTTATATAAACCATAAACAGGCCCGGGTATACTGCGGTTAAAGTGTCCAAAGAACAAAAACCAAAAGTCCGAGTTTGGATATTCTATAAGAATTTATTTTTTTAATTTTATATATTTTTGAAACTTCTTCTCTGAGTCCAATTTCCTAAAATTTTAAAAAAATTCAAAAAACCTTTTTTATATTACCCAAAATCGAACTTTTTTGATTTGTCTTTAAGATACTTTGGACGAAGTATAAACCATGCAAAGTAGGGTATCTGACTTAATTTCGGCCAGACTTTAATTTCGACCACCAATTTAGGATGTTAGAAAATTGGCTTACTTGTAAAACACAAAAGAACTAGCATTAATGTAACTGGATGAGTGTTGAATAAAGTGTTTTTCCAAAGCATTGTTACTGGTGTTATTTTGTATGATCAAAATTTTGATATAAAAAGTTAATTTTTTGTGATTTTCTGGATTTTTGCTTTGTTTTAAACTGCATCAAATTTAAAACGAAACAATATATAACCTTAAAATATCTTCTAATATTTAAGGCTCAAAATCGTTAATTTTCATGTTTTGATGTCTTCTTCGAAAGCACTTTGCAATGCGTTTAACTAATTGCGCATTTTAAGATTCCGTTAATTTCGGCCACCTTAAAATTCACTCGAAAAAACCAGTTTAACAAGAGTTGCACCATGTGTATGGGTAGGGTTACATAACCAATAATTTACTAGATTGTATTAAATTATGAAAAGACCGAAAGGAATTTCTCAAAAATAACATAGAAACACAGTGAAAAAGTCAGGTTATTTTCTTGGCGCAAAATGCAGTCATATAGTAAATATTAATGTCAATGGGGTTTCCCCACCCAACCCACCACTTAACATTATATAAAATACCAATGTTTCAAAAAGTTGTGTAAAGTAAATTAAAGCACAGTAAAAATCTAAGGTTACTTCCCTTGGTGGAGGGATGCAATCATAAGAATTACTTAAGCGTACCTAACGTGGCTGAAACAGTTGATTCTTGGATTAAAAAGTACCCCCCATTAAGTAACCACTCAAATCACGAGAATCTGACGTCACTTTATCAGCCAATTAGATTCGATTTAATACAGAGTATTTGTTTATATATGTGTTTTTGAACCTGATTCACCGATGGTGGCCTGGCTCAATCAATTAAGGCGTCGTCGCTTTGACAGAAATGAAGAGGTCGAACCCTTATAAAATCACATTCTTATTTTCCTGTTAATAAAGTTTTTTTTAGACTTTTTTTTAATTTTGGAATTTTATTCACTATTCACATAAATTAAAAACAAAAACATCATTTGTTTCCTGCATTTTGCCAATTTGTTGAATTTTTTGTCAGTTGGATATATTAAAATACAATTTTTATGTAAGTAAAATACTGTAATTTTTGCTATGTTCTACAATTGGTTTACTACTTAACACTTTGCAGTGAAAACTATCAGGAGAAACCTTAACATTTGATTTATAAATTATAATTTTCACAAACACATTGCATTTTCTAAAAATTGCTGATCTTGTATGAATAAAAAAATTTCTCCGCATGAAAGTCATATGGGCGTGTCTAAATTAGTCACGTGAGCACACTGTTGCAGCTACATTTTGGTTTACCTTTAATGAACAAATATGCGGAGTGGAATAATAACAACAATTTACCAATAACAATAACTAAGGATAAATTTGCACCCTTTAAAAATATTCATTGTTTGTTTTAGCAATAGTTATAGCCAGTTTTTTCTAGGTGGCCGAAGTTAATGGCACGCGCCTTAATTTCGTCTACTATAACAAAAAATTTTAAACCTCCACAGTGTAACAGAAATTTTTAATATTTGAATTTTTTTAAATTTTAAATTTTACTAAAATAACAAACATAGCTGTCATTTGATTTTTAGACCAAATTTCGGCTCGATTAGAAGAGCCAGAAAAAACTTATTTAAAAAAATAAAAAAAGTGGCCGAAATTAAGTCAGGTACCTAATGCAATGCAACCTTAATCCATTAATCAATCAACATTTTTTTATCATGTAAATACAATGACAAGCGCTCAATAGTAAACGGCATAATCGATTTGAAATTTAAAAACCATGATAAATTATGAATTTAAACTACCCGCGAAGCGGAGAAAATTTGGTTTTTTGACTATTAATAGTTTCTGTATTAGTATTAATGAAAAAAAAATTTTCTCTCCCAAAATTAAAAAAACGTACGGGTCCTTCCGAAAAAATCCGGCTGCACCGGATTTCGGGGGGGGGAGGCGACCGCCCCCCGCCCCCCCCCCCTCCCTGGGCACGCCACTGGGGGGGGGTATAACCCCCCCACCCCCCCCCCCCCTCCCCCCCCTGCCCACCTATGGGTGGGTAGCCTCCCGGATTTTGGGGGTATACCCGACTCCTGAAATTTTGGGGGGGAGGGTGTTCCGAAAATTTTTTCGGGGTTATACCTACCTCAAATACCCCATTTTTAACGTTTTTAGTATTGGAACCAACCTGAATTTTAGGGGGGAGGTGTCCGGGGTAACCCCAAATTTCAGGAGGGGAGGAGTGTCGGCATATGGATTTTTGGGGGGCTATAACACCAAACCCCCCTGCCCATCTATGCTCCCATCTATCTAATATTATTGTCCCATCTATCTTAGTAATCGGGATTTTTTTTTGGGGGGGGGGCTATAACCCCAAACCCCCTGCCCATCTATGCTCCCATCTATCTAATATTAGTGATCTTGTTATTAGATTTTTTTTTTGGGGGGGCCAAACCAATGCCATCGTATTCCATCTATATTTATCTTTTAGAGCCTCCAGAGGGACTTCCGAAGTCCGAGGAACTTCACTACTATTAAAATATATAGGAATATTATAAAAAAATAAAGTGTATTTTTAATTATGTTATTTTTTAGGACTATTTTAATTGTTTTTAATAAAAGTGAACAAAAAAATTTAGACAAAAATTATTCTGTGTTATTTATTAGTTCTTAATTATTCATAAAATTAGTGCATAAATACACCTGATATCCGGGTGTCATAGCTACTCACAAGAGCATCACGACCAAAATAGCCTAGAGTTCCTGAACAACTTTATTTTTAATATCCCTAATTCCCATGACTCAAATCTTAATATTTTTTGTCACGATTCATGCATGATCTTCAATTAGATTATGTTTGTGTGTTGTGTTGATGTTCTGGTTTATTTTTTTGGATTACTTTGTTGTATTATATTTAATGCTAATGTTTAGAATTTTTTATCATAGTGTTAATTTAATTCAACCAAAAAAAATTTAGTGAATATCATTAGTTGTTGTAAAAATTTTTTGTTAAATTAAACTTATTTTGATTAAGTGTATCCGTGTACGTAACATTGTGGCCATAACAGGACTTCCATATTTTTTATAATTCTTTGGACATCTTTTTGTGAATTAAAAAGTAAAAAAAAACATAATTATACATTTTTTTTATTTGAATTTGTTTATTAAGGAGCAATACGTAACTCGTCGAAACAATAACATATAACGTATTGCTCATAAGGAATAAAAGGATATGAAATACCACATTTATTTAAGTTACTAATTATAGTTGACGCGGTGCCGTGGGGCTTAATCGCCTTGTGGCGCTCCCGTGCCATGATAATTTAATTATATTTTTTGAAATAAAAAAAAATAGAAGATTAAAATTTATTAAAAAATTATGTATCTTCTCTAATTATAGTTCGAGTGGTGGAGTGGGGCTAAATCGCCGGACCATCAAGGATTGCAATTGTATTTTTGAAATAAAAATAATAATAAGAAAAAGAAGATGATCATGAATTAGAAAACTTACCCACGTTCTTTAATTATAGTTGGTGCAGTGTCGTGGGGCCACATTGCTGTGGGGCACTCCCGCACCACTAATGATAGCAATTATTTTTTAAAATAAAGAATCAGCAGAAGAAAAAGATGAACATGAATTACAAATATTATTTTATGCACGTTCTCTGAAACCTCGGGTACCTCGGGGTTAAATCGCCACATGAACGATGAAGGTATATCGATTTTAAGATATGAGTGTTGGAATAATAGTAATAAAAATAAGTAAAAGAAGATGAACATGAATTGCAAAATTTTCCCAATGTTGGTTAATTATAGTTGGCGCGGTGGTGTGGGGCTAAACTGCCGCATGGCTTCCCGCGCCACTGATAATTGCTTTTTTTTAAACTAAATTAATTTTTTCATCAATAAATCAAGAATTAACAAAAAATATTTTATTGTTTTCGCCGTTTATCGCGCGGTTGAAGTAAATGGCGCTATGCGGTTTCCGCCACCAATAGCAACCAAGCACAGCTGTCTGCTGTTATTGTGCAGTTTCTATAAGGATCTGTCCGCTGTCTGCTCTGTAAACTTCTTGTTGTTGCCAAAAGGTTGTTATTGTGCGGTTGGAAGTTTTTATTTTGCTATTTTTTAATTTATTATTTTGATCAATAAATCGATAACAAGGACCTAAATGAAAAAAGTGCTTCCTAAGGTGCCGTTTTTTGCTAACATTGATATTTGCTTACACAAATTTTGCTCAAAATTTCAAAACTGCACATTTCTAATGCAAATCCATGCAGTTTTTTGATAAATCTCTCATTGAGATTTCGTTGTTTTTTACATTATTCTTTCGTTCATATTTGGCTAATTTATTATTCTTATTAATACATGATCTGAATTTTTAAAATAATCATCTTAAAAAGATTATCATTGCGCGTATTTTTCGCACAGTCCTTAACCTTAACCAGGTTTATTTGAAACACGCCTATCAAAAATTAAAAAAATTTGACTTTATACAACGTTTAGACATATTCAGGGCCCTAACAAGAACGCAGTTTAGTTAGTCCCCTCAATCGTCCTAATTAAGGCGTGTAATGGCCCTAATTAGGACTCTCATAAAATAAAATAAATATATAATTAATCACTTACTTAAAACTAAAAATTACTTAAAAATAAATATAGTCACAATTTCGCACAAAGAAAATAACATTTTTTAAATCGATTATTTTCTTAGGACCTCAACAAAAGCGTGCCGTAAGATATGGTCGAGTTAAGTCGAGCTCTAATTAGAGCGCGCCTTAATGAGTTCTCAATAGCCCTAATTGCGGCGTGCCTTAATTAGGGTGCGCCTAGTTAGGGAAGTAAATGTGTATGAATTATATATATATATATATATATACATATATATATACATATATATATATATATATATATATATATATATATATAGATATATGTGTGTGTGTGTGTGTGTGTGTGTGTGTGTGTGTGTGTTAATATTTTTGTTAAAATATCGTTAAAATTTCATTTCCAGCTTATTACTATACCAAAATATGTAGGTAGCCAAGGGCCTACCCGAAATGACAGGGCTAATCTGACATTATGTTTTTAAAGTTTACCTACACTCCTAAAGAAGTTATCCATTGTTCTGCTGGGATTGGGAGGCAAAATTTCAAATCTTAATTTTTAATAACTTTTAATCATTTATATACGTGGGGCCTGTTTAATAAAAACCTTTGTAAATTCTCATTTTACAAATCTCCGCCTATTTTTTGTACAATACGCGATAAAGGTTTTTTGACTTGCAATCCCGGGGGAGCATCTGCGCGCACTGCTCTGCGCTGATTGGTCGATGCCAAGTAATTTCATCTCCGCTAAAGGATCAATATTTGCCGTGTCGTATATCCTCTATCATGTAATTTACAAAAAATAGGCGGAGTTTTGCAAAATGAAAATTTACAAACGTTTTTATGAAATAAGCCCCTGGAAAAGTTTCACATCAGTGGTTTCTGTAATAAACATACAGTATAACACTTCGTGGTTTCCTCTGCAGGATTTACCGTGATACATGATTATAAAGGTCATATATCGTCCTGTAGTGTTGTAAAAATTTATTATACTTTTACTTAAACTAACAAAAGTAACGGATTTTGGATTACTTTTACTTTTACTCTTACTCGACTTTTGAAATTTTAATTTTACTTTTACTCTTACTCGGATTTTGCACTGCAAATACTTAAATTAATTTAAGTATTTTTTAAGTAATTTCAATGGGCTTGTTGTAAATTGAATGACAAAAGATAATTTTTTTAAGCCGATAACACGCTAAAACAATTATTGTAATCAAAAAACTTATTAAAATGATAATATATACATAAAATTATCCAAAAAACTTAAGAGCGGAGTTTTGGAGCTGCAAAAACCAGGTTTTTTTCCGTTTAAAAAGTACATTTATTATACTTTTACTCTTACTTTTACTTAAAAATATGTCTTACTTTTACTTTTACTTTACTCAAATAAAATTTTTACCATTACTTTTACTTTTACTTTACTAAAATCACAAATTACTTTTACTTATACTTTTCTTAATTTAAAGTTTTTCAAATTACTTTTAGTTTTATTTCAAATAATTTAAAATCAATTCTTTTTACAGCACTAATTCGTCCAAAGTGTTCAAAGGACAAGTTTTGGACAATCCGAAATGTCGTCTGGACAATCTTTGTCTCTGACCTTTGAACGTTGTCCTTTGGACGAAGTATGAATGCTACTTGAAATACTGTCTTTTGGACGAAGTAGGACAGTCCAAAGGATAGTTCAAAGTGTCCAAATACAATCCAAAATGTCCAAAGGACAAATTAAGTCCAAAGAATGTCCTGTGTTTATCCTTTGATCAATGTTCTTTGGACTTTTTTCCGTTAGAAGCTTCGACGAAATATGAACCAGCCTTTACTATACTATGGAAACTATCTGGTCGATTTGTTGTTTAATTGATCAGGTTTTTTGTATTCTACAAAAGTGAACAGGAATTACGGTATAGCTTCACTTAATGACCATGTAGTATGGAGTATGTATTGCTTTTATTATACTATGTTACTAAAATTAAAACAATATCATGCAAATTAAAATGGTGTAAGAGAACTCGAACTCTCACCACTCGAATTAAATTCAGTTGCATAAAATCACATGTATTCACAGCTGATTATTTTTACTCTGCCTAATCTTTCGCGTATTGAATAATTTTTGCCTCAGAACTGGAACATTATGTGTAATACAAATTATGATCGATTTTCTACAATTTAACAAAAATAGGGCACTCCCAGACATCTATGAAGTTTATCAGCACGTTAGAACTCAGAGACCCTTTTCCGTACAGACACCGTCTCAATATTTATTCATATACGAAGTGCAAAAAACAGTTTATTTAATTGCTGCTTATCAGGGGAGCCCCAAACTCCGCCAGTATACGAAAATATGATGCGCACCACTTTTTTTTCGCTATATCTTCTCACTGCGTGAACAAAACTATAACAAACTATATATCAGTAGACTCAGAAAAGTCAGGAAAAACTTTCTTTTAACTCAGTTTTTGGATTTTTGACACGTTGCCAATTTTGCGGGTGCATAAACTAAAATTTTAATGAAGCGAAAAAACGCCCCTTACAAATTGCAAGCTAGCTTATGCAAATTACCTAATTAAACATCATAATTAGTACAGAGCTATTCTTCTCAATCGGACCATTCGATTAGTGTGCCTTATAAAACGAAAAAAAACTTTTAGTCGCGCGTCCGGACTTCCTGAAATTGTATGTTCGTAAAACGGCACTTTTTGCTGTAGCAAAAAAATGGTTTTTTCAAAAAGTCCCTGTTTTTGTTAACGCTGGATTACAAAAACCGTTGATATACCATTTCAATTGCATTAAACCGGCGCTTATTAGAAATACAAAAAATATTAATTTTTTGTTATTAACTCCATTTTTCAAAAAGTTAAACTGCTGGAAAATTTTTCCGAAAAAACACCAAAATTCATCAACCCATAACTATATCAAATACTTGAGAGCACCCTTTTAATTGCAACCCCTTGGGAGCTAAAAATTTTTTCGCGACTTTTCTCTTTTTAATGACGTATCAACCATGTTTCTACGATGCGTACTTCGATTGGACTTTTTTTAAATACCCATACTAAAACTGGGAAAACTGCAAAAAACGCACATTTTTAAAATTTGTATTTCTTTATCAGAAATGCTTGTAATTATTTAAAACACAACTATTCTCAAATAAAACTGTCTGCATTTATGGTATAAAATAAAAAAAGTGCGATTTTTGTCATTTTTACTACTTTTTTGTCCATCAATTTTGACGCATTTTTTCGGATTTTTTTCGTTTTTCTCCCTTGCTGCTCAAAACTACGCTCTTAATTTGTTTGTCTCCCTATATATCATTAGACTCGAAAAAAGTAGAAAACTTTTTTTCTTAACCCAGTTTTTTTTGGCACGTTGCCAATTCGGCACGTGCATTAACTAAAACTTTAATAAAGCATAAAATGCCCCTCACGAATGGCACTTTAGCTCATTAGAAACACGTAATTAAACATTATAATTAGTGCAGAGCTGAACTGCTCAACCAGACCATTCGATTGATGTGCTTTATAAAGCTGTAACCTATTGTAGTTGCGCGTCCGGACTCGGTGACATATATGTTCGCAGAATGGCAGTTTTAGCAAAAAATGCGTTTTTAAAGTGTCGACTTTTTTGTTAAAAACTGGCTTTAAAAAAGACTGATATATCATTTAGATGGCAATAAACTGGCGCTTTTTACAGATATCAAAAGTTTTGATGTTTTTTCATCAAGTAAATTTTTCCAGAAATTGCATCACGGGCAATTTTAGGAAACACCGAAATTATTAGACAAAACTATGTTAAATATTTAAAAATACGCATTCAATGGAGGTAAACTTTTTTCGTAGCTTTTTTTAATGACGTCTCAAGTTATAGGATAAAAAGCGCGTACTTCGATTGGACTTTTTTTTAAATACTCATACTGACACTGGGAAAACGGCAAAAAAGATACGTTTTGAAAAGTTGTATTTGAAAACTTGTTTGAATTTGTCATATAAAACCACAGGATTCTTTTTTTTATTTTTAGTACTTTTTAATTATTCCTTTTATTCAACACATTTTTTGCGTTTTTTTTTTAAGATTTCATTTTGAGCGCCGAAATTTGTGATTATTATATTACTATGAGCGCAAACATGATAGGTTTAACCGAGAAGCCGCATATTTAAAAATTTAGTTCAACGCTTCTAAAACATATTAATACTAAACTGTGTTTTTTAATTATTGGTTACAGGAAAAATTACAATTTTAAGCTAGCTACCAAAATTACATCCAGGAAAAGTCAAAATATATAGCTCAATAATTAACAAAAACTTTTCTTTACCAAAATGTCACGCGCTGTAATAAAATGTTGTTCGTTTTTCGCATAAATACATATTTTTGCACTACTTTAATGAATCTTTCCAAAGTAATGCCATAGATGATTTTATTATTTTTTGTAAACTAAACTTTTTTAAAACGTAATATAATTAAATAAAAATATTTCTAAGATCCGGATAAAAATTTTAAAACATATTTTAAGTTTAAGTAAACTTAAAATCATTCTAGGGGCGAAGCTCTAAAGCTCAAGAACTCTCTCTTTTTAAAAATGGTGAAGCTCCGGAACATAATATTTGAAATTAAGAAGCTCATTAATTAGTTTTTATATTACACTCTAATTTGGAGTTTAAATATTTTTCGAGATAACTGGCGTTTAAGTTTAACTTACCATTAAAATTCATCAAAAATCCTTTCAAAATAAATATTTTTGTAAAAAACTTGTAGGGACACAAATACTAAATTTTCATAAATTGTAAATTTTATCTGTTTTTAAGGGGTTTACCGTATTCAGAGTCAAATTAATTGAACCAATATTTTTTAAAATAAATAATAGATGTTAACAATACATTTGAAAATTTAAGTTAATGTTATTATAAGGTTTTTGATGAAAAACATGTTTATATTGATTTGATATTGAGTTAATTTTTTTAAGATTAAACACACAATTGAAGAGAGAACACAACGAAAAATTAGATCTGACGTTACATCTATTGATTTATGCGTTCTAGCATAACTGTATTATCTTCTTAAAACAAGTAACTCGTCTTTCTTAATTTCAAAAGTCCATAGTGTCCATAGTCCATAGTCCATAGTCAAAAGTCTTGCGCAAATGCGTTGTCCAGCCATAAGGAAAACAAGGGAAACAAACAAATTCAGAGCGTTTTTCTGAGCAGCAAGGGAGAAAAACAAAACCCGAAAAAATGTGTCAAAATCAATTGACAAAAACAGTAGTAAAAATGACAAAAATCGCTTTTTTTGTTTTATATGATAAATGCAGACAGTTTTATTTAGGAATAGTTGTGTTTTGAATAATTACAAGCATTTCTGATAAACAAATACAATTTTAAAAAATGTGCGTTTTAGCAGTTTTCCAAGTTTTCCCAGATGCCAGCGAAAATTCGGCCAAAACAACATTGGATCAGGAAGAAACTTAGGTAAATTTGCATGCTTGTAAATGCTTGACGAAAAAAGCATACTGAAGAGTCTCAACTTTCCCTCTGGCAAATCCCAACCCGTATATGCAAAGAGACGAAACAGGTTAAATAAGTTAAATTATTTTCTAATTTCTTTTAAAAAAATATTATTTAAATAATCGTTCATTGTGATTTTTCTTATCATGTGTTTTTAGATAAAATGGAAGTTTTAACAAGTAAGAATTTCATTTCTGTTAGTAGATTCATTATTTACTTTAGTAATATCAAGAATGCATAAGAGTAGAGAATGTTCGACTGTGTGTTAAACAGTAGTCCAAATTGTAGATAGATTATTCCACAGTACAGATTTTTTATCACGTAGAAATAAAAATTTGCGAACGCAAAACTCCTAGATAAGTTTCTCAACATACCACACTGTCGAATAATTCAAATTAGTCAAAATATTCCATGTTTTAACATATAAAATAATTTATACGTTCGATGCAACAAAAAACCTAGAATATTTGACAACATTACGTGGAAAAAACCTCATCTGAGTATTTTACGTTCACAAGTTTTTGCAGTTCGAAGTTTGCAAAATGAAACATTCTAATTTTTAAATTAAATTTAAATTTTTAAATAAAAATTTTTTTACATAACACTGGGGAATAATTCAAATTTTTTGAAATATTTAATGTTTTAAAATGTTAAATAATTTATACGTTGGATTCAACAAAAACGGCGAATATTTGACAACGTCACGTGAAAAAAACCATCATCAAAGAGTTATACGTTTGCAGTTTTTTGTTTGCAAATACGCGGTTATCATGTAGAATAATCTACAGTATTACGTAGAAAAATTTTCATGTACATTATTCCACAAATTGTAGATTATTCAACAGGTCGTAGTAGATTTTTGGCATGATAAAAAATTTACACCGTGGAATAATCTACCTATAATTTGAACAACTGTTTAACACACAGTTGGACATTCTTTACTCTTATGCATTCTTGATAATATTTAGAATTAAAATTTTTTCTTTCTTCTTTTTAGTGTGGGTATTTTCAAAAAATGTCTGAAGTAAGCATCGTAGAAACATAGTTGATACGTCATTAAAAAGAGAAAAGTCGCGAAAAAAAATTTTGCCCCGCATTAAAGGGGTGTTCTCAAGTATTTGACATAGTTATGGGTTCATGAGTTTTGGCGTTTTTTCGGAAAAATTTGCCATTAGCTTTAACTTTCCGAAAAAATACACTTAATAGCAAAAAAATAATATTTTTTGTATTTGTAATAAGCGCCGGTTTAATGTAATTGAAAGGGTATATCAACGGTTTTTGTAGTCTAGCGTTAACAAAAACAGCGACCCTTTAAAAAAACCATTTTTTGCTACAGCAATAAGTGACGTTTTACAAACATACAATTTCAGGAAGTCCGTTTCCGTTTTAGGAATTTCATTTTATAAAGCACACCAATTGAATGGTCTTATTGAGAAGAATAGCTTTGTACTAATTATAATGTTTAATTATGTGATTTGCATGAGCTAGGGTGCAATTCGTGAGGGGCCTTTTTTTGCTTTATTAAAATTTTAGTTCATGCGCGTGCAAAATTTGCAACGTGCCAAAAATCAAAAAAACTGGGTTAGCGGAAAATTTTTCCTGACTTTTTTGAGTCGACTGATATATAGTCCGTTACAGTTTTGTTTACGCGGTCAAAAGATAGTGGCGGAGTTTGCTTCCCCAGCTGCTTAGTGCTTATGCTAGTTTTATAAAGAATTTTTTTATTATATTTCATGTTAATTTATTACAACGTGTCTCAAAATGGGTATAAGTGTAAAAAATTTAACACTGCAGTGCAGAAATAGAAACATGGTTTTTTGCTCGCGTACATTACTGTGTAGATTAAATAAACCTTGTATGGGTTGTGCAAACATTTATTTGGTAAAAAATTGATAAAAAAGTGATAAATACTTGTTAGAATAAGTTATTAAATCGTTTTGGCAAAAATTTTTAAAATAGTGTTATTGTTTAATACTGCATAAAATACTGCAAATCATTGAGGTCAGCTAAGTTTGATTTGCTTATAATTTAAAAAATTAAAAAAACCTACCTGCATGAATTTTAGAACCACTTACGTTGACCTTCTCTGACGAAGGTCTGTGTTTTATCAGTGCCGAAACGGTGGCGCTTGAACGTTTATAAAAGTTTTGTTTTACAAGCCATGCATAATGCATTTTCTTTGAATTAATATTTTGTAAGATTTTTGTAAATTTGAAGAGAGTTCAAAAAATTAAAATTATTTTAAACGATTATTTCGTTTTTTATTCAAAAATACTACACTATTTAGACAATTTTGTCAACAATCCATAATGGCAAAAGTTGAGCTGTAGTCTTTCTAGCATTTTTTTCTCGTACAATATTACTTTTTATTAATAAAACTTAACAATGTAAAAAATGCTCTAAAAAAGTGTAATAAATACCGCTGCAGGGTTTTAAAATTGCAAATTTTATTTCTAAAGCAAAATATAACAATAAGCATTAAATAAACTGTTGTCATTAATCAGCTTATGATAACCTATATGTTGCGTAAAAATATTATCACCGCTAACGATTTCAATCTGCCAGAGTTTAAAATTGAATGTAGAAGGTCAGTGTTTTCAACTTCTTTATCAGCTTGTTCATCTACTCGCTGCAAAAATCATAAGAGCAATATTAAAAACGGCAAGTAGCAGAAAACTTTTTCTACTTTATAGAAACAAAATTGCTGATTGGTTTTCCGATTTGGTCTACTTTACAAACAAGCGCGTTAATTGGCTATTTTTCCGAAACGTACAAATTTGCCCAAAACAGCCTTTGAAAAAATCTTTTAGGAAACGCTTAAAACGCGTGTTAAAAATGGGGAAATATGCATTATTTATGCAATTTTCGCTGAAAGCAAGTTTTTTAAAGAAACTAATTTCAAAATCTGTGCCAACCTATCCGTCGCGCTAATATCAGGATTTTTTTCGGATGGGTACAAAGATATATTTTAATCAAATCTAAACAACTTTTTTTAGATTTTAGGCAAAGTTTTGGAAAAAAAATAAAAATTTTTCATTTTCAGCTTGAGACACAAAACAAAAACTGCAATTTTAAAAAAGATTTTTCTGGGGCGAAAAAAAATTGGTATAGAGGTTTTGTTTCAAAATCTATAACTGCTTGACATTTTTTTACAATCTATATATAGTTTTCAGTGTTGTTTAAAGTTAGAAAAGGAGAAAAACAGCAATAGATTTTCCTTTGGGGAATCTGAATCGTAGTAATGCAATTAAAACGTAAGATAAAACGTTTATTCTGGACACCATAAATTAGAGCTTTTGAGTATAACTATACTCATCATCAGTAATACATCTAAATAGAAATAATATTAAATTACAATTGAAATCAAATAAATTACAAAAAGATAAAATTAGTAAAATAGACAAAAGGTATATAAAACTACATTAAATTTAGGAATTTAAATAGATAAGTTAGATTTATAGCAGAAAAGAAAAAAAAAGTAGAAAACTACAAACAAATAAATATTAAAACGCGCAAAGCAGTAAAATGAAGACAAGATAAGAAAAGGAGAAGTTGATAGCACTGTATCATTAGAGTATTGGCAATTCCCCCGCAACAAGCACCACCGCAAGCACCGCTAGTCCAACCAATCCAAATGCCTCCAGAGCAGCAGCAACCCCCACCGGACCAACCTGGTCAACCCCAACCGCCCGTCATACCTCCCGTACATATTGCGTTATATAACAGCTAAACAGATTTTATTTTTTTTTCACTTCGCAAATTAAAAAAATTTCAGTAACTGTACCGACTCCAAGTTTGTAAATCTCTAAAAATCAAAAAAAGTAAAACAATTAGCGTTAGTATCTAAAAAATAAACAAAGTCTAAGGTTTAAATTAGTGATGGTCTCCGAAGCTCCGAAACTGCGGTCTGCTTTTAGAAGCTCCGGAGCAACCCCCGGAGCTCCGGAGCTCCGCCGTATGTTTGTACTAACTTCATAAATAATTAAAAAGTGATGCCATAGATTATTTTTTTTAATTTTTTGTAAATTAAATTTTTTTCAAAACTTATTTAAAACGCTAGAAATAGTCTTAAAAACGCAGATAAAGTAACTTTAAATGTATTTTAAGCTTATTGTTTATTTAAGGGGTGGAGTTCCGGAGCTCCGGAGCTTCCTCCGCTTAAAATGGGTAGGATAATACATAATATGATATTGGAGCATGATATTGGAGGGTAGGAGCATCACTAATATAAATGTATATTTGCCCATGTTTATTTTACTATTTGAGCAGTGTTGCGTAACGTTCTTGGCCCCTTCATATTAATTAAAAACAACAAGCTTTATTGCCCTATTTCATATTTTTCCAATTATTTTATTCATTATTTTCCCTCACAAATTTATAAACTTTCATGTAGTTTATTTTGAATATCAATTGCACGCTTTTTTATTACTTTTACTGGCTCAAAAGACTTAATTACCGCTTCACCACTTAAAGGTGCGGTGCGGAGTCAAACTTTTTGTTTTCGATTTTAATATTTTTTTGTGAAAACTTTATCCCTGCTAGCCCTGTCCCCAATAGTCCACAACATTTTTTTCAACAAAATATCTCCAGTGGTTCAGGAGTTATGACCCCCCAAAAATGGCGTTTTTTGACAATTCTGAACGTGAAAAAGTTCTCAATGAGTAAAACGACCTATGTTACAAATTATATACTCAAAAAGCGGCTACTTTCTACTTTAATTTGATACTATGATCGTTAAGATTGGTACAATACTTCTCGAGATATTGCGTTTTTCGTACAAAAAACGCTCGATTTTTTCACTAAAAAGACGAAGTGAAGGAAAGAGAAGTTGTGCAAACTTCACAAAATCACGGTCGTCGTTTGGTGTTTTTAACGGAAAAATTGCGGGTTTTGTGTACGGGAAACGCCGTATTTCGACAGATATTGCACCAATCTTAACGATCCAGGTATCAAATTAATATAAAAAGTAGCCGCTTTCTTTGAGTGCATAAATTGTAACGTAATTCATTATACCCATTCAGCAATCTGTCACGTACAGAATTGTCGAAAAACGCTATTTTTGCGGGGTCATAACTCCTGAACCACTGGAGATATTTTGTTGAAAAAATTTTTGTAAGCTATTGGGGCAGAGGTAAGGTTTTCATCAAAAATTGTCAAAATCGAAGACAAAAAGTTTGACTCCGCACCGCACCTTTAAGAAATTTAGTAAATAGTAGAGAGTATTTTTTTAATTAATTATTTTCTCCGAAGCTCAGAACTTCGGATCCGGAGCAACCACTTTAACTTCGGAGTTCCGCATTAGATCCGGAGCTCCGGAGCTCCGAAGTTTTGTACTACTGTAATGAATAAATACTAATAGTCCTAAAAATGCAAATAGAATAATTTAAAACATATTTTAGTTCATTTAATTTTAAAATCGCTCATTTAAGAGCTGAGCTCTGGAGGGAATTTTGCTTTAAGTGGCCTGAGCTCCGGAGCATCATAATGGAATGTAAAAAAAACACTAATTTGGCACGAAGCCTTCCATTTAGCTGGCGTTGAGGTACGAAGCTGATAATACAATTCTCTAAGCTAATAATTTAAAATCATTGAATTAAATACGGATATTACAAGCAAACTATTGTTTTGCTTTTATAGCTGTTATAAAACATAATTTCCTGCCATTAGCTTCCTACTATTCAAAAAGAATCTGCAATGGTAAATTTTTAGCAAAATTTAAAAATGGAATTTAATAGACTATAGTACATACAATAACAAACATCAGTCGTCAGCGAAATAGCAAATTTTCTGCTGAAGTTTTTAATTTACTACACCAGGGTCAGGGACGTAAACAGTGGGGGGGGGGGGGAGGGGCGGCCGCCTCCCCCCCCCCCGAAACGGTCTGACAGGGAGAAAAATAAGGATAGTGGTTAGGCGGGGGGGGGGGGCCCCCCCCCCCCCCCCGAAATGGTCGCCAGATAGTAAAATTTGGGGGTTTTCAGAGGCTAAAAATTCAAATATTTTTAGCGCCTCGCTAATCGCTTGGCGCTAAACTGTAAGATAGTTTTGGTACTTACCACAATTGACCCCCAAAAAGCAAAAAATTTTTCTGCTTCGCTTTGCTCAGCGGTCACTTTTTATAAGTAATAAGTACTACACAGAAAGCAAAACAAACAATCATATTGGTTGATTTATGTACCTCCCCCCTCCTAAATTTTCTAGCCGCCTATAGAATTGGCTCGGATTTTTTTTATATAGGTAGGTACCCTAAAAAACATGGAGTCGAGATGCTTCTCATGTGCTTTGGTTTACAATGTGGGTGTAGCCAAGGGGTCTAAAAAGTCTATAAATTTTCAGGCTCTGCCAATGCGTGCTAATGTAATTTTTAACTAAGAAAACATGTTACCACTAAAACATTAGATAATGCGTTAATAGGCCAAAAACAGTGTATCATATAGCTTTATCTACGTTTATCCATGCTTTTTTAACGTTTTCAAAAATAAAGGGGGGCTCCGCCCTCCCTCCAAATTTCGGGGAGGGGGGGGCGGACGCCTCCCCCCCCCCAAAAAATATTTTTGTACTACAATCCGCTTCCCGCCCAAAATGAAACCCTGGGTACGTCCCTTACCGGGGTATACAATAAAATACAAATTTTTCTGACCGTTCAAAAATAATTGAGACTGGAAAAAATTTTAGGAAAGCTTGTCTCACTAACGGTACGGTTGATTTATAAAAATAAGTTTATAAAAATTAACTAGATTGGCATTATAAAAAAATATAATAAAAATTTTATGTAAATAATCTTATGTAAAAATTTTTGCATTTGATGCGCTAATTATCAATTTATGTTTTGTATATATTCAATATTATCAAAAGAACTTAAAATTTAAGTATATCTCAATGTTTATTCGCTGTGTCAGCTAAAAATTTCGTTCGCTGGTAAAAAAAAAATTAATGACACGAATAAATTTTCATTATTTAAAATTTTAAACTAATAATAACCTAATCAAAAAATACAATCCATAATTAAAAAATCGCATCGGTTCGATTTTTCGAAAGCAAACAACCGAACAGACACGTGGACAGATTTTTGCTAAACCTTACCTACCAATCGTGTATAGTTCGGAGGACCTGCCGTCATAGCGGTCAGCGATGAAAGCGGAAAAGAAAGTCAAATTGCACTTCGCACCAATTTATACTGTCCGGACGAATACGACTCGCCTATGGTGTATCCTTCCTCATACGGTTAAGCGCCAAGAACAATTTTCTATAAGTGTAAACGACTCCAGGAACGAATTTTTTAGAGTCTGTAAAGGGCGATGAACATTTTTCCTAGAGTCTAAAAAGCACTAAGAACAATTTTCCTAATAGTCCAAAAAGTGCCGAGAAATATTATCTAAAGTCTTAAAAACAGCAAGAAACATTTTCCAAGAATCGAGCGCAGCAATAGACTGCGAAGGTGTATTATGATTTTAGAATTTCGCAAGCTGGAAGTTTAAAATAGCTGAAATCTCCACCGATGTCTAATTCTAAGTCTGCACATCTAACCTGAACTCAAGTTCTCCCTTTCGGCTCCAAGTTTTAATTTTTTCAAATTACGAATCTAAGTTTTGAAAACTTTACGCTTCCAAGTTTCCTGCGACTCCAAAGACAATGTACTTCGTTATACAAGCGCGTGGCTTAAAACCTTTTAACGAATTGTAAAATCATGTTCTTACTTTCAATTCCACTTTTTCATTTTCACGACTCTAAGTTTTAAACAAATTTTCTGACGGGTCTGAATTCGCTGCTTATGGCTTCACCGCTCTTTCAGTCCATTTGGTAACTTGTTTACCAAATATTTGGTACATTCTTAACCCAAAAAACATTTGGTAACTTTTACCAAATATTTGGTAAGAGTTACCAAATATTTTTTGAGTTGAGGAGGTACCAAATTTGTGGTAAACAATCTACCAAATGTATTGAAAAAAAGCCTGTATCGCAATATGCGAGCAAGCGGCTAAGAATTGAAAGTTTTTTTACGGATTTTTATTAAAAATAATTTACATCCAGCGTGTTTTAATTTGCATACACCGTATAGATTTAAGAGTCCAATAATCTTTGTTGACGTTGCATGTAAATCAAAACAAGCTATATGCAAATTGTTTTATCGATTTGTTCTCATCGCTAGCCGGTTATTGGGTGAAATAAACAATTTTTCAACATTTTCAGAAGTACACAACGGCGCTATTTTATAGCATAGTTTTAATAATCTAAATAATATTTGTTTCAAACCGTAAGATTCTTATGTCACGTAAAATTGGTTGCTGCTTATCGCGAAAAAAATTTGATCATCGCGAAAAAAAGATAATAATATAAAAAAAGCCATAAAGCTAATTCTTGTTCAAAGTGTATAAAAAAATTGTTGAAAAAATACTAAGTAATCATGGGTGGCGCGGGAGCGCCACGGGGCGATTTAGCTCCGTGGCGCTGGCCAACCATTATTAGAGAAACTTGGGTAAATTTTGAAATTCAGAACTTTCTTCTTCTTCTTCTTCTTCTTCTTCTTCTTCTTTTTCTTCTTCTTCTTATTATTATTATTATCATTATTATTATTCCAACGCTCCATCCTTAAAAGCGATATTCCTCATTCGTTACTGATTGATTAAAAATAAACATGGGCCCATAAGAAAGAAGAAGGAATTACGCAACTTTCTTCGGAAGCACTTTTTTATCTAGGTCCCTGTTATCGATTTATAGATCAAAATAAAAAATTTGAGAAATAGACAAATAAAAACTCCCAACCGCACAATAACAGCCTTTTGGCAACAATAAGGATTGTACAGAGCAGACAACCAACGTCCTCTCATAGAAACCGCACAAAAAAAGCAGACGGGTTTTAATTGGTGGCAGAAACGAAACCAGTTCCCAGCGCCATCTGCTTCAACCGCGCGAAAATCGGCGAAAACAACAGAGTACTTTTGTTAATTCTTGCATTACTGATGACAAAATTAATTCAAAGTTTTATTTATTAAAAAATAATAATAAGCGTCGGTGGACGCTTATTATTGCCGCACCACGCCAACTATGCTTAGAGAACGTGAGTAAATTTTGTAATTCATGTTTATCATCTTATTATTATTATTATTTTTACTTTAGAATTATAATTGCAATCATTGGCGCATCGCGTCGGCATCGCGCCAACTATATTTAGAGAACGTAGGTAAACTTTGTCTGGAGTGCCACTGCACCGCACTAACTATAATTAAACAACGTGGGTAAATTTGGTAATTTAAATTCATCATCTTATTATTATTTTTTATTTTAAAAAATTTTATATATCTCGGCAACGGAATGATTATAAACATATGTCATTGCGCAGCTAAAACTATGGTTTATGAGGCTATTTTTTAATTTAATTCAAAAAAGTGGTAGACTAGCCTTGAAAAATGCTCTAAGAATAGAGCAGAAAAAAGGGGCGATTTTTCTCCGGGCGTATGTTTAGACAGAAAAGATGTGGTCTAGTCTGAGATGGATATTATGTGGACTATAGAAAATTTGCATTTGGTTTGGGCAGCTGCTCACTAAATAAAAATTTCTACCATATGATAATGATTTGTTTATACATTGATCTAATCCCACAGCACTGTTGCATTTTTTTTAGTTTAATGAAATGTCAATTGAAAAAATTATACTTACAGCAATCTTCGACAAGCGCGAAATCGCCACTTTTTGTTCAAATTTATAGTTGTTTCTTACACATACAAAACCTTCAAATTGAAAAACTGGCGATTTCGCGCTTGTCAAAGATTGCTGTGAGTATGATTTTTTAAATTGACATTTCATCAAACTAAAAGAAATGCAACAGCGCTGTGTGATTAGATCAATGTATAAATAAATCATTATCATATGGTAGAAATTTTTATTTAGTGAGCAGCTGCCCAAACTAAATGCAAATTTTCTATAGTCCACATAATATCCATTTCAGACTAGTCCACATCTTTTCTGTCTAAACATACGCCCGGGAAAAAATCGCCCCTTTTTCCTGCTCTTTTCTTAGAGCATTTTTCAAGGCTAGTCTACAAGAAAAGAATGATAAAAAATACTAACTGTCTGAAATTATGAATAATTCTCTAAACGATTATTTTAATTGTTTTTATACAAAAATTTTTAGAAAAATTAAAACTAAATTGTTTAAAAAAATAAACAATTTTTATCTAATAAAACGAAAGTAAAAAAGGGAAGTCACATGAGAATGTCTTAATATTAATTTCAAACAAAATAAACATAACATGCAAGTAAGTGTTAACAAGTACGCGTTTCTGTGCCTCTCCGGACGCGTATGGACAAGATAGATAATGAAGTTGCACTTCGTCGACGGAGTTTTCACTACAAATCATTACAACTCAAAAATGTAGCTATATAATGAATAACGGGTGAAAAAATTACCTTAACGATTTTTTATTAAAAACGAATAAATAAAAAATTGCATATTGCAATATAAATTTTAAAACGTATTATATAAAAAATATATAAGCTTAGCATAGTTTTGGTTAAAGCATGCATAAACTGTTAACTATAATCAAATTTATGAATATGGGAAAGTAAGGTTTAAAATAAGTCATATATAGAATAAAAATTATTTTTTAAAAACGCATTTTAAAAATGTTTTGTTAGGTTTAATTAACATGTTTAAAACGTTAATTAATCTTTGCTAATAAATTTCTAGCTAAAACAATTATTTATAAAAGAATTGATTTTATTTAAAAAAAATTCAAAAATTTTTTTAAATAAAATCAATTCTTTTATAAATAATTGTTTTAGCTAGAAATTTATTAGCAAAGATTAATTAACGTTTTAAACATGTTAATTAAACCTAACAAAACATTTTTAAAATGCGTTTTTAAAAAATAATTTTTATTCTATATATGACTTATTAAACCTTACTTTCCCATATTCATAAATTTGATTATAGTTAACAGTTTATGCATGCTTGTAACCAAAACTATGCTAAGCTTATATATTTTTTATATAATACGTTTTAAAATTTATATTGCAATATGCAATTTTTTATTTATTCGTTTTTAATAAAAAATCGTTAAGGTAATTTTTTCACCCGTTATTCATTATATAGCTACATTTTTGAGTTGTAATGATTTGTAGTGAAAACTCCGTCGACGAAGTGCAACTTCATTATCTATCTTGTCCATACACATCCGGAGAGGCACAGAAACGCGTACTTGTTAACACTTACTTGCATGTTATGTTTATTTTGTTTGAAATTAATATTAAGACATTCTCATGTGACTTCCCTTTTTTACTTTCGTTTTATTAGATAAAAATTGTTTATTTTTTTAAACAATTTAGTTTTAATTTTTCTAAAATTTTTTGTATAAAAACAATTAAAATAATCGTTTAGAGATTATTTATAATTTCAGACAGTTAGTATTTTTTATCATTCTTTTCTTGTAGACTAGCCTTGAAAAATGCTGTAAGAAAAGAGCAGGAAAAGGGGCGATTTTTCCGGGGCGTTGTTTAGAGAAAAGATGTGGACTAGTCTAGAATGGATATTATGTGGACTATAGAAAATTTGATTTAGTTTGGGCAGCTGCTCATAAATAAAAATTTCTACCATATGATAATGATTTATTTATACATTGATCTAATACACAGCGCTGTTGCATTTCTTTTAGTTTGATGAAATGTTAATTTAAAAAATCATACTCACAGCAATCTTTACAAGCGCGAAATCGCCAGTTTTTCAATTTGAAGGTTTTGTATGTGTAAGAAACAACTATAAATTTGAACAAAAAGTGGCGATTTCGCGCTTGTCGAAGATTGCTGTAAGTATAATTTTTTCAATTAACATTTCATTAAACTAAAAAAAATGCAACAGTGCTATATAAATTAGATCAATGTATAAACAAATCATTATCATATGGTAGAAATTTTTATTCAGTGAGCAGTTGGCGAAACCAAATGCAAATTTCCTATAGTCCACATAATATCATCTCAGACTAGTCCAATTCTTTTTTGTCTAAACATACGGCCGAAGAAAAATCGCCCCTTTTTTCTGCTCTATTCTTAGAGCATTTTTCAAGGCTAGTCTACCATTTTTTTGAATTAAAATTAAAAAAAGCCTAATAAACCATAGTTTTAGCTGCGCAATGACATATTTTATATTTGTTGCCGAGATATATAAAATTTTTTAAAATAAAAAATAATAAGACGATGATGAATTTAAATTACCACATGTACCCACGTTGTTTAATTATCGTTAGAGCGGTCCAGTGGCACTCCCCCAAAGTTTACCTACGTTCTCTAAATATAGTTGGCGCGATGCCGACGCGATGCGCCAATGATTGCAATTATAATTTAAGTAAAAATAATAATAATAATAAGATGATAAACATGAATTACAAAATTTACTCACGTTCTCAAGCATAGTTGGCGTGGTGCGGCAATAATAAGCGTCCACCGACGCTTATTATTATTTTTTTAATAAATAAAACTTTGAATTAATTTTGTCATCAGTAATGCAAGAATTAACAGAATTACTCTGTTGTTTTCGCCGATTTTTTCGCGCGGTTGAAGCAGATGGCACTGAGAACTGGTTTCGTTTTTTGCCAGCAATTAAAATTCGTCTGCTTTTTTTGTGCGGTTTCTATGAGAGGACGTTGGTTGTCTGCTGTGTACAATCCTTATTGTTGCCAAAAGGCTGTTATTTTACGGTTTTTGGGGGTTTTTATTTGTCTATTTCTCAAATTTTTTATTTTAATCTATAAATCGATAACAGGGACCTAGATGAAGAATTGCTTCCAAAGAAAGTTGCGTAATTCCTTCTTCTTTTCTTTATGGGCCCTATTTTTATTTTTAATAAATCAGTAACGAATGAGGAATATCGCTTTTAAGGATGGAGCATTTAGAATAATAATAATAAAATAATAATAATAATAAGAAGAAGAAGAAAAAGAAGAAGAAGAAGAAGAAGAAGAAGAAGAAAGTTCTGGATTTCGAAAAATTTACCCAAGTTTCTCTAATAATGGTTGGCCACGCCACGGAGCTAAATCGCCCCGTGGCGCTCCCGCGCCACCCATGATTACTTAATTATTTTTTCAACAATTTTTTTATACACTTTGAACAAAATTAGCTTTATGGCTTTTTTTATATTATTATCTTTTTTTCGCGATGATCAAATTTTTTTCGCGATAAGAAGCAACCAATTTCAAGTGACATAAGAATATTACGGTTTGAAACAAATATTACTTAGATTATTAAAACTATGCTATAAAATAGCGCCATTGTGTACTTCTGAAAATGTTGAAAAATTGTTTATTTCACCCAATAACCGGCTAGCGATGAGAACAAATCGAAAAAACAATTTGCATATAGCTTGTTTCAATTTACATGCAACGTCAACAAAGATTATTTGACTCTTAAATCTATACGGTGTATGCAATTAAAAACACGCTAAATGTAAATTATTTTTAATAAAAATCCGTAAAAAAACTTTCAATTCTAGCCGCTTGCTCGCATATTGCGATACAAACTTTTTTTCAATACATTTGGTAGATTGTTTACCACAAATTTGGTACCTCCTCAACTCAAAAAAATATTTGGTAACTCTTACCAAATATTGGGTCAAAGTTCCCAAATGTTTTTTGGGTTAAGAATGTACCAAATATTTGGTAAACAATTTACCAAATGGACTGAAAGAGCAGTGAAGCCATAAGCAGCGAATTCAGACCCTTCAGAAAATTTGTTTAAAACTTAGAGTCGTGAAAATGAAAAAGTCAAAGATTAAAAAGTAAGAACATGATTTTACAATTCGTTAAAAGGTTTTAAGCCACGCGCTTGTATAACAAAGTACATTGTATTTGGAGTCGCAGGAAACTTGGAAGCGTAAAGTTTTCAAAACTTAGATTCGTAATTTGAAAAAATTAAAACTTGGAGCCGAAGGGAGAAATTGATTCAGGTTAGATGTGCAGACTTAAAATTAGGACTTCAGTGGGAGTTTTCAGCTATTTTAAACTTCCAGCTTGCGAAATTCTAAAATCATAATACACCTTCGCAGTCTATTGCTGCGCTCGATTCTTGGAAAATGTTTCTTGCTGTTTTTAAGACTTTAGATAATATTTCTCGGCACTTTTTGGACTATTAGGAAAATTGTTCTTCGTGCTTTTTAGACTTGTTAGGAAAAATGTTCGTTCTCACTTTACAAACTCTAAAAAATTGGTTCCTGAGATCAGTTGCACTTATAGAAAATTGTTCTTGGCGCTTAACCGTATGAGCAGAAAGATCCACCAGCCGAGTCGGGCTCAGGTCAGGACAGGTATAATTAGTGCGAAGTGCAATTTGACTTTCTTTTCCGCTTTCATCGCTGACCGCTATGACGGCAGGTCCTCCGAACTATACACGATTGGTAGGTAAGGTTTAGCAAAAATCTGTCCACGTGTCTGTTCGGTTGTTTGCTTTCGAAAAATCGAACCGATGCGATTTTTTAATTATGGATTGTATTTTTTGATTAGGTTATTATTAGTTTAAAATTTTAAATAATGAAAATTTATTCGTGTCATTAATTTTTTTTTTACCAGCGAACGAAATTTTTAGCTGACACAGCGAATAAACATTGAGATATACTTAAATTTTAAGTTCTTTTGATAATATTGAATATATAAAAAACATAAATTGATAATTAGCGCATCAAATGCAAAAATTTTTAGATAAGATTATTTACATAAGATTTTTATTATATTTTTTTATAATGCCAATCTAGTTAATTTTTATAAACTTATTTTTATAAATCAACCGTACCGTTAGTGAGACAAGCTTTCCTAAAATTTTTTCCAGTCTCAATTATTTTTGAACGGTCAGAAAAATTTGTATTTTATTGTATACCCCGGTAAGGGACGTACCCAGGGTTTCATTTTTGGCGGGAAGCGGATTGTAGTACAAAAAATATTTCGGGGGGGGGGAGGGGGTCCGCCCCCCCCCTACCAAATTTGGAGGGAGGGCGGAGCCCCCCCTTTTATTTTTTCAAAACGTTAAAAAAGCATGGATAAACGTAGATAAAGCTATATGATACACTGTTTTTGGCCTATTAACGCATTATCTAATGTTTTAGTGGTAACATGTTTTCTTAGTTAAAAATTACATTAGCACGCATTGGCAGAGCCTGAAAATTTATAGACTTTTTAGACCCCTTGGCTACACCCACATTGTAAACCAAAGCACATGAGAAGCATCTCGACTCCATGTTTTTTAGGGTACCTACCTATATAAAAAAAATCCGAGCCAATTCTATAGGCGGCTAGAAAATTTAGGAGGGGGGAGGTACATAAATCAACCAATATGATTGTTTGTTTTGCTTTCTGTGTAGTACTTATTACTTATAAAAAATAAAAAGTGACCGCTGAGCGAAGCGAAGCGGAAACAATTTTTGGTTTTTGGGGGTCAATTGTGGTACTAAAATTATTTTATAGTTTGGCGCCAAGCGATTAGCGAGGCGCTAAAAATTTTTGAATTTTTAGCCTCTGAAAGCCCCAAATTTTACTATCTGGCGACCATTTCAGGGGAGGGGGGGAGCGGCCGCCCCCCCCCGCCTAACCACTATCCTTATTTTTCTCCCTGTCAGACCGTTTCGGGGGGGGGAAGAGGCGACCGCCCCCCTGCCCCCCTGTTTACGTCTCTGACCCCGGTGTAGTAAATTAAAAACTTCAGCAGAAAATTTCCTATTTCGCTGACGACTGATGTTTGTTATTGTACATACTATAGTCTATTAAATTCCATTTTTAAATTTTGCTAAAGATTTACCATTGCAGATTCTTTTTGAATAGTAGGAAGCTAATAGCAGGAAATTATGTTTTATAACAGCTATAAAAGCAAAACAATAGTTTGCTTTTAATATCCGTATTTAATTCAAAGATTTTAAATTATTAGCTTTTTATTAAGAGAATTGTATTATCAGCTTCTTACCTCAACGCCAGCTAAATGGAAGGCTTCGTGCCAAATTAGTGTTTTTTACATTCCATTATGATGCTCCGGAGCTCAGGCCACTTAAAGCAAAATTCCCTCCAGAGCTCTGCTCTTAAATGAGCGATTTAAAAATTAAATGAACTGAAATATGTTTTAAATTATTCTATTTGCATTTTTAGGACTATTAGTATTTATTCATTACAGTAGTACAAAACTTCGGAGCTCCGGAGCTCCGGATCTAATGCGGAACTCCGAAGTTAAAGTGGTTGCTCCGGATCCGAAGTTCTGAGCTTCGGAGAACATAATTAATTAAAAAAATACTCTCTACTATTTACTAAATTCCTTAAAGATGCGGTGCGGAGTCAAACTTTTTGTCTTCGATTTTGACAATTTTTGATTAAAACCTTACCTCTGCCCCAATAGCTTACAAAAATTTTTTCAACAAAATATCTCCAGTGGTTCAGGAGTTATGACCCCGCAAAAATAGCGTTTTTCGACAATTCTGTACGTGACAGATTGCTCAGTGGGTATAATGAATTACGTTACAATTTATGCACTCAAAGAAAGCGGCTACTTTTTATTTCAATTTGATACCTGGATCGTTAAGATTGGTGCAATATCTGTCGAAATACGGCGTTTCCCGTACACAAAACCCGCAATTTTTCCGTTAAAAACACCAAACGACGACCGTGATTTTGTGAAGTTTGCACAACTTCTCTTTCCTTCACTTCGTCTTTTTAGTGAAAAAATCGAGCGTTTTTTGTACGAAAAACGCAATATCTCGAGAAGTATTGTACCAATCTTAACGATCATAGTATACAAAATAAAAGTAGAAAGTAGCCGCTTTTTGAGTATATAATTTGTAACATAGGTCGTTTTACTCATTGAAAACTTTTTCACGTTAGAATTGTCAAAAAACGCCATTTTTGGGGGGACATAACTCCTGAACCACTGGAGATATTTTGTTGAAAAATGTTGTGGACTATTGGGGACAGGGCTAGCAGGGATAAAGTTTTCACAAAAAAATATTAAAATCGAAAACAAAAAGTTTGACTCCGCACCGCACCTTTAAGTGGTGAAGCGGTAATTAAGTCTTTTGAGCCAGTAAAAGTAATAAAAAAGCGTGCAATTGATATTCAAAATAAACTACATGAAAGTTTATAAATTTGTGAGGGAAAATAATGAATAAAATAATTGGAAAAATATGAAATAGGGCAATAAAGCTTGTTGTTTTTAATTAATATGAAGGGGCCAAGAACGTTACGCAACACTGCTCAAATAGTAAAATAAACATGGGCAAATATACATTTATATTAGTGATGCTCCTACCCTCCAATATCATGCTCCAATATCATATTATGTATTATCCTACCCATTTTAAGCGGAGGAAGCTCCGGAGCTCCGGAATTCCACCCCTTAAATAAACAATAAGCTTAAAATACATTTAAAGTTACTTTATCTGCGTTTTTGAGACTATTTCTAGCGTTTTAAATAAGTTTTTGAAAAAAATTTAATTTACAAAAAATTTAGAGAAAATAATCTATGGCATCACTTTATAATTATTTTTATGAAGTTAGTACAAACATACGGCGGAGCTCCGGAGCTCCGGGTTGCTCCGGAGCTTCTAAAAGCAGACCGCAGTTTCGGAGCTTCGGAGACCATCACTAATTTAAACCTTAAACTTTGTTTATTTTTTTAGATACTAACGCTAATTGTTTTACTTTTTTTGATTTTTAGAGATTTACAAACTTGGAGTCGGTACAGTTACTGAAATTTTTTTAATTTGCGAAGTGAAAAAAAAATAAAATCTGTTTAGCTGTTATATAACGCAATATATATTACAGTTAACCCGGCATGGGGTTTGCTGCTGCTCTCTAGGAGCCATTTTGGACTGACAGGTCTTTGCGGTGGTGCTTGTTGCCGGGGGAACTGCCAATACTCTAAATTGCTATCAACTTCTCCTTTATTTATCTTGTCTTCATTTTACTGCTTACGCGTTTAATATTTATTTGTTTGTAGTTTTCTCTTTTTTTCTTATTATAAATCTAACTTTATCTATTTTAAATTCCTAAAATTATTTATTTACTAATTTCTTATCTTTTTGTAATTTATTTGATTTCAATTGTAGATTTAGATATTATTTCCTATTTAGATGTATTACTGATGATGAGTATAGTTATACTCAAAAGCTCTAATTTATAGATATCCCATAAACGTTTTATCTTACGTTTTAATTGCATTACTACAATTTTTTTTCCCCAAAAGGAAATGCTATTTTTATTTTTCTCCTTTTCTAACTTTAAACAACACTGAAAACTATATATAGATTGCCCTAGAAAAATGTCAA
>JASAMX010021395.1:0-13795 GCA_030248175.1 Microlaimidae sp. YZB2_3
AATTTCAGAATTTTTAACACAGTCTACAATATCATTAATGTAAACTAAAAACAAAAAAGGTACTAGAACTGAACCCTGTGGTACTGAACTATTAACTGGGTAAAATGGAGAAAGGGTATCATTTATCAGAATTTTCATTTCTCGGTTAGTTAAAAAAGCTTCTATCCATTTTAACAATCGACCTGAGATTCCATATTTATTAAGTTTATACAAAAGTTTTTGATGTGATTTAGTATCAAAAGCTTTTGCAAAGTCCTAATATACTACATCCACTGATTTTTTGTTATTTACAGCTAGAGTCCAATCATTATAGGAGTCTAAAAGTTGTGTAACTCCCCCCCTTTTATCTTTAAAACCATGCTGAAAGTTAGACAATATGTTAACAAAAAAGATAGAAAGCTCAAACTTTACAATTTGCTCCATAATTTTAGAACAAAAACATGTAAGCGAGATTGGACGATAGTTCTCTTTTTGAGATATTTGAGCATTTTTTGTGTACGGGTGTGGTAAAGGCGATTTTCCATTCATGAGGTAGTTTACTAGTGCTAAATGATTTTTGAAAATATTTTTGAAAGAGGCTCAGCTATAACTTTTGTGAGGCGTTTTAGAGAAAAGCTGGTATGCCATCAGGGGAGCGAGATAGTTTGTTGGGTAATTTTTTAAAAATTTTAGGACATCTTTTACACTAAAATTTATATTATCAAGTTTTTGGTTTTGTTGTGGCTCAAAAATTGGCAGTTTATGATTGTCTTTAGTAAAAACGGTGCTAAAGTATTCACCAAAAATTTTTGCTTTTTCAAAATCTTCAGTTGCAAAACTACCATCTTCACATTTTATTGGGGGAATATTGGATATTTAAAGAAATATCCAATATCATGTGATTTTAGCACATTTTCCTTTAAGTTTGAATTGAACTTTTTTACAGTTTTTGCATATTCATTTGAGGCTTTTTTGAATTCATGTTTAAAATTTTTATTTATGTTCCTAAATTTCCATAATCTTTTCTTTTTATTTTGGAGTTTTATGATATATTTAGGATAATTACATTTCTTTTTATTATGTGATCAAGTCCGTAGCCAGGGGGGGATTGGGGGGATTAATCCCCCCTCAAATTCTGGGAAGGCAAAAAATTTCATAAGGGGCCCCCCTTTGGTTTTTTTAAAAATTTAGAAAAAAAATTTTTTTTCCAAATCACTGTAATGTATTAAAGCTATCTAAAATGCATTATTTAAAGTGATTTAGGTTCATAAAAGCTCTTATTTATAAAAAAGGAATTATTTATAATTCAAAACATTAGTGCAGTGAGTTTAAAAATATTGTATTTTTGTTTTGTGTGAAAATAAGAAGAGCAAATTTTGGATATTAATAACTGAAGCATTTACTATAAAAACTTAAATTAAATAAAGATTTTTTATTTTTAGAAAACGTTGTTCTTTTTTATTAAAATAGTAATAAAATACCTAAAACTATTTTATTTTGTTGTATTTATTTAAAAAAACAACTGAAAATCAGACCTGTGCACGGTCTGAAAATACCCCCCCGTTTTATTGGAGGATTTGCCCCCCCCCCGTTTTATTGCCCCCCCCCCCCCGCCAAAAAATGAAAAAGTACCCTAAAAATATGACGCCATTTTTGACCTATGATGACGCCATCATCGCGAATTTTTTGCAGTTTTTAGCCTATTTCAATGTATTTTAAGCCATTTTAGACCTATTTTTTACCTTATTTCCGCTTTTTTTGTCCCTTTTTTCCCTTTTCCCTTCTTCTTTTTCTCCCTCTCTCTCTTTTTTTCTTTCCCCCTTGCTTGCCCCCCCCCCGTTTTATTCCCCCCCGTTTTGGAATTGCCCCCCCCGTTTTAACCCCGGGGGGCAGTGCACAGGTCTGGAAAATAAATAAAGATTCAGTACTTAAATTTAGGTTTCCTGATGCCTTTTAAAAGCTTAAAATTCAAAAATTTTCCACCCCGGGGGGCAATCTTCCCCCCGGTCCCCCCTGACAAGGGGCTCTGCCCCTTTACCCCGCTGGGGGGCTCCCGCCCCCCAGACCCCCTTTGTGGGCCCCTATAACCCACCTTCCAAAAAATCCCCCCCTCAATTCAAATCCTGGCTACGGCCCTGGTGATTTATACTTTTTTACTAATGGTACATGTAGGATACTTTTCGATAAGCCCAAATCCTAAAAATAACCATCAAAACGATGTCTGCGTGTCCGATTTAGTGTACAAAAATGTTTTATGTGTATTTTACTTTAGGATTGATTGAACCAAATTTTGGGACGTGTATGGGAATCGTACCAACGCTAATTAAAACTTAGTTTTTCACCAATTTATTGTTCCTAAGCCTAAGCAAAACCTAAAAATCAAACAAAATTATAATATAATTGATATTTATTAAAATAAATTGTTTTCAAAAAATGTGAATTTTTTCACAACTAAAATTTGATGGGTACTTGAAGTTGAACGGTTATTATAAAAAATTGGTTGCTACCATGAAAAAAATAAAAATATATTTACAACTGCCAGACACTTGACAATACAAAAAAATTTAATTGAAGGCTTAATAAAAAAAATTTCTTAATAACATAAATTGTACATGCCAAAATAGGGCAATTTTTGGGTATGAATCGGCTTATAACTCCTAATGAAAAGCTCAAATCTCAAAAATAACCACAAAAATCAAGTCTATGGGTCCAGTTTAGGGTATGAAGATGTTTTATAAGGGTATTTAACTTTAGGGTCGGTCAAATCGAATTTTAGGACGCGTATGGGAATCCTACTTGTTTAAACTAAGCGAAAACACCTTTTTTACTTTTTACTTACGGTAAATACTTACGTTAAAACAATTATATTAAAGAACATCAGTTGAATCATCCACTTGCAACATGCCGAGAGAAACAAGAGATGATCAAATTGCCAGACTGGAAGCAGAGAATGCGGACCTACAGCAGAAATTGGCAAATTTGGAGAAAAGGTTCGCCAGGATGGAGGAGGAACGAGCTCCTAGTGTAAATACTGATTTGGTGGCTTCTGTCTGTGAAAGAGTATTTCAACGTCTACTCCCGATGATTGACAGTTATTTTAAGCGCATGGAGGTGCGAAGAGAACATGAGACAATGCTAGTCGTATCTGGCCTTCCGGAGAGTGATTCCTATGAAAGGGAAAAAGAGAATGTGGCCCAGTTATTAAAGACTCTGGATAGTGGCGATTCGGGAGAGGTCACTCAGCAGAATCCAGTTGAGTTTTATCGTTGGTTTGAGTTTGAGTTGAGTTGGTTTGAGTTTTTTATTGAGCTAGGTATGTATCAGCTTGTTTTAAAACCAACTCGAGAGAATAATTATCTGGATCTTTTTTGAAAGAAAGAAATTTATTTTAGCAAAATGTTTTCAAAAAGAACACAACAAATAATAAAAATAAAAGATATCACACACAAACACAATATTAAGTATAAATTTTTTTTATCACAAACACCACAGTATATATAACAACTAGTACCTATTAGCAAGAATATATAACACAAGAGAATGTCCGACTGTACACTAAATTTTTGACCAAAATTTTGCGAGAAAAGTTGCACTTTTGAATTCATGTGCGACTTTTCTCGCAAAAATCCGCAATGCAATTTTTAATTTTCCCCGGCTGCGATTTTTTACACAGTGTTAGTTTTCTCGCAGTGGGGACTGCGACTTCTTTCGCACCTCTTCCTGTTTTTTTATCGCGCCGTGTATTTATTAACACTGCGAGTCTTGCTGCACAACAAAAAAAATAATAACAAAGCGGAGCAAAAATTTTGTGTTTAAATGAGTAAAAGTCGTTTTTTTTTACCTTAAGATGTTAAAACTTTTTAGTTTTAATAAAATAAAGTAACTTTCCAACGTTTTAGAATTAAATAAAACAAGTTTCAAAGTGTTTTACTCCATTGAAAATGACTACCAGTGTGCCTTCGGCCGAGACCGCAGCCAAAAACGCAAGCGAAAAAGCAGCAAGAGGCGAGAGCGCAGCCCCACGCGAGAACAGAAAAAACGCAGCGCGAAAACAAGAAGGCACCAAAGAATCCCCTGCTATTTTTTTTGTTGTGCGGCCAGACTCGCAGTGCGAAAATAATCGCAATGCGAATAAAGCAGCATAGAGTGCGAAAGAAATAGCAGCCCCCGCGGGGAAAAAAACAACACCGTGGAAAAAAACGCGGGGGGGGAAAAGCTGGAAAAAAAGGGGGGATTTTGGAGAGAAAACCCCACACGAGAATACAAGAATTCAAAAGTGCGACTTTTCTCGCAAAATTTTGGTCAAAAATTTAGTGTACAGTCGGACATTCTCTTGTGTTATATATTCTTGCTATTAGTAAATGGTTACAAAATATAATTAAAAGACAATAAAAATAATAATAACGCATTACTGTTGGGAGAACCCCATGATAGAAATGTATCCAAAAATAAAGATGTTATTATTTTTTGTTAAAGAAAACATTCCAGAATTTTTGTTAACAAAGATGAGAATCAAATGTCACCGTCGCGCCCAGTTTTCAAACACAAAAAAAAACGACGATAGGATAAAATTTTCAAAAAGTCACTGTCGCGCCCAGTTTTCCAAAACAAAACAACAAGGACACAATTTAACCGGAAATAAACCTAAAAAAATTGGACAGCAAAAAAAAAAAAGACACAAAAACACACACCCGATTTTAAAAACGGAGATATCACCCCCAAAACACAACAAAAAAAGAGCAACAAAACAAAAGCTTATAAATGCTTATCTACAATCAACTGCAAAATTTTTGAGGAGAGAGAAATTTGAGGAACGTGGCACAGTAGAAAAGGCTTGGCAGAGGAACAAAGACAGCGAAAAAAGAAATTCTAAGATGTTTTTTTTAGAGGAATCAATAGACATGTCCCTGGAAAAAAGATAATCACACACGAAAAAAAAATATAAAATACAAAAACATACATATAAGAAAACTACAAAATCAAAAGAAAAAACTTTGGCATAAGTGTAATACTGAAGTAGTCTTACCGAAGTAGTGATTTTAAAGAAGTAGTCCGTCCTCTTTCCGGTGACCACTTAAATGGGTTATACTTGAAGAATGCCCTTTTTTCGGTTTGGGGACTTTAGAGCCGAGGGACTTTAGAGCCGGGACTTTAGAGCCGGACCTGGGGACTTTAGAGCCGCAGCAGAGACTTTAGAGCCAAAACAAAAAATTTGCAAACAATATTAAAACAATACACAACACGATAAAAATTTCTGGCAATTACTAAATTCCACCAACTCTGACTCCGACTCCGCCTCAAATTTCTGCAAATTATATATTAATGTGCAGGTCAGGCGGAATCAACAAAAAAGAACAAATTAAACAAATTAATGTTTTTTGAATCATTTTGGCTGTTTCCACATGTAAATTTTTAAAAATTAAAAATTTTAAACTGAATTACACTATCAAAAACATTTAATTTAGCTTAAAAACCATTAAATTACTAAATTTAAAATGGAAATTTAAATTAATTATGCTCGACAAATTGATAAATCCTTCATATTATTATTTTAGTGCAAGAACATGGCTTCGATTTTTGATTTGTTTAAATAAAGATTTTTATATGAATATAGGGCTTTATTTTTTATTTTGTTTAAGCAAAGATAGTATGGCTAAGGGGGTTAAGTTTACGTTTTTTAAAATATTTATTTATTTATTTATTTAATATTTATTTATTTAATATGTCGTACATGGCCAATTGTATACACAAGGTACACAAGAAAGCACTTACATAGACATAGAACAAATGTCAGTAAAAAAAAAGAGAAAAAAAAATAATATAATCATCACATAGGTTAATAGATAAAAAAACACATAATTTTTAAATTGTTTCAATACATAAAAAAACATATTTTACAAGTTATTTATATATAACACAAAATTTGGCTAAATCAGATGACTTTAGTTTTTCACAAAATTTTGTTAACGATTTAGCAGAAACGGTTTCGAAACTCAAAGAGTTCCACCAAGGCACAACTCTGACACTAAAAAAGTTTTTTCTAATGTCTAATCTATGCGCTTCAACACATAATTTATAACCATTATTACGCGTTTTATTATATTTTGACAAATTAAAAAACTCTTCTTTTTTTACATCAACAAGATTGTGCAAAATTTTATAGCACATCATTAAATCATTTCGAATTCTCCGTTTCTCTAAACTTTCAAGATTAAGAAATGACAATCTATCCATATAACTTTCATGGGATTTTAAAATTCTTCTGTATAGTCTACGTGTAAAGCTTTTTTGAACTTTTTCAACACATTCAATATCTTTCTTATATTGAGGTGACCAAGTTGTAGTTTCATATTCTAAAAGTGGGCGCACAAAGGTAGTATAAGCACGCAGTAAAAGTTGTACATTTTTAGTTTTAAACACTCTAAAAAGAAGACATATTCTTGTTAAAGCTTTACGCGCTACATTTTTACAATAGACGGCAGGTTTAAGATCATCAGATATAATTATACCTAAGTCTTTTATAGTTGAAACACAATCCAAAATATTATTATTCAAATGATAAAATTCACTGCCATTTTTATCTCCAATATATAAAACATTACATTTGTTGAAGGCTATATTTAATTGCCAGGTGTGGGACCAATTAACAAATTGAGTCAGAGAATTATTAAAATCATTTGTGGATTCATCTTTTTTTAACATTGCATATAACTTGGTGTCATCGGCATACATTTTAATATGTGCACCAAAACCAATTTCATTGGGCAAATCATTTATAAAAATCAAAAACAAAAGGGGTCCAAGAACGCTGCCCTGGGGTACACCACTTGACACCTTGATATAATCAGAATACACATTATCAATCCCAACACATTGTGAACGATTGGAGAGAAAAGCTTGAATCCATTTTAAAAGTTCAAAACCGATTCCGTAACCTTTAAGTTTAATAATTAGCTTGGGGTGGGACACCGAATCAAAGGCTTTAGCATAATCAATATAAACGGTATGAACATTTTTTTTATCTCGCCGAGCTTTAGTCCAATCGTTTAAAGTGCACAATAATTGCAAACCGGTTGAGCGTTTAGCAAGAAAACCAAACTGCTCCTTTGAAATTAAATTATTAGCACGCAAGTATTTCATAATAGCATCATTAACTATGCTTTCCATAATACGACAAGGTATACAAGTCAGTGAAATTGGCCGATAATTTTTTGGCAGGTTGGCGATATCTTTTTTAAAAATAGGAGTAACAATGGCTTTAAGCCATTTGCTAGGAACAGTTCCGGTTAACATGCTAAGCTCAAAAAGTTTAGAAAGCGGAATACACATTGACTCACTAACAAATTTCCAGTAAATAGGGGGAATACCATCAGGAGATTTTGAGCTTTTAGATGGGAGTTTTTTTAGCTTTTTCAATACAAGTCTCATGGGGAAAGAAACAGAATTTATAGCAACATTGTTAGGTACTTTTTTTTCAAACAGAGGTATTGCATTATTATCCTTAGTGAAAACACTAGCAAAGTATTCATTTAGAACTTGACATTTTTCGGTAGTTTCGTAAACAAGACTGCCATCAATATTTTTAAGAGGTGGGATAGGAAAATTGCACTTAGTTTTAGTTTTAGCAAAATTGTAAAAGGATTTTAAGTTTCCAGATTGAACTATATTGCATTCTTTTTCCTCGGATATATCTCGAACTGTTTTTTCATATAATTTAGCGCAAGACTTATATAATTCCTTAGCTAAGGGTATTTTTTTGCTGAGTTTATAAAGCTTCTTTTTACGTTTTAACAATCTACGCACTAAAGTATTTGAACATGAAAAATTTTGATTTTTTATCACACATAAAGGCACATAATTTTCAATACATTTTAATTGAATTTCACAAATATCATTATACAAATCTTCCACGCATAAAGCTCGTGCAAAAACTAATTCCCAATTAATGTTTTCCAAATATTCATTTATTGCTTCAAAATTAGCTTTTTTGAAATTTCTTACTGTTTGCGACTGTTTGATTTTACGTTTGGGAAAAAAGTTTAAACTAAAATTGACAGTCATGTGATCACAAAAAGAACTGAATGGCTCGTCAATCTTAACACAATTAATAAACTGATCAGTGTTACACAAAATTAGGTCCAAAATATTACCCGCGCGGTGGGTACTGCCAGAAACAAATTGTTTAAAACCATTTTCTGAACAAATATCTAAAAGCATTTCTTGAATTTTACTCGAGCCCTGTAGCATCTTAAAATCATTCCAATTTATATAAGGTGCATTCAGATCACCCGCCCAGACTATTGGGTACTCTACGTTACAAAGCTCGCAAATGAGAGTTGCTAATTCACGCATATTGGCTTGAGCTAATATTTGGTTGACTTGAGGTGCTCGGTAAGTACAAATAAAGCGAACGTTATGATTAGAGCCTATTATATCAAAAGCTAATGTTTCAAGATGGTTATATTGCTGTTGGGTGGCTATTTGAACCACATTTAACCCTTTTTTAACAAAACATGCAATTCCACCACCGGAATTTTTATTGTTATTTTGTCTATCTAATCTCAAGATGTTATATGCGGTTTCGTTAATCAATAAAGCGTTTGATACCGAACTGTCAAGCCAACTTTCACATATAAAAATTATATCGTATTTTTTGCAATTTAATAGTTCTTTAAGAAGAGGTAACTTGTTTTTTAATGAGCGAGCGTTTATTAACTTACAGCAAAGGCCTGTACGACCGCTGTCCTATGCAACTGGTTGAGTTGAAGTTGCGTTCAGCTGAGCCGTAGGCCCTTTGGCCGCGGCCGGAATAGCACAGTTATTCAAACCCGTAAAGTTAGTGGTAGCACCATGGAAAGTTTTGGGGTTTTGGTTTCTATTTAAAACATTACAAACTATTGATAACAAAAATAGAATTTTTTTTTAAGAAAGCATTATTTAAAAAAATCCATCACAATGCAATTTAGCTTGATTTCAAAGTTTTGCTTAGACTCAAGAAAAATAAATGTAATTAAAACTAAGTTTTAATTTGTTTTAAAAGCCTTTTACACTAGTATGATTTTATACTTTGAGTTTTTAAAAGCATTAAGTTTTTAATTTGTCCATAAGCGAGTAATTTTACTTTTAAAACTAAACGGACCAGGTACTATTTAATTAGTAATTTATTTTATTTAATAGCGTATGGATGATTTTTATTTAAAGCGTAGTGCAGTATTTAAAGCGTAGATCAGTAATTTAGCACAATTCAACATCGGTTATTTTTGGAAATTTGTAAAAGAAACTTCAAAATGACGAATCAACGCTGTGCACACTCGAACACTGATTTTTATGTATAAGACTTTCTTCAAACATTATTTTTTTGAAAATATTCAGATTAAACCAAATAAAATATTTTATAATTTTGTTTTTGGTTTGTAAATTCGCATAGTTGGCAATGTTTTAAATATAAGATTGTTTTATTTTATTTTCGCTGTGCGTCTCACTCCTCAGTTTATTTCTTGAAGGGCGGAAAAAATAACTTCCACTTCCAGCATAATATCTTCCGCGACGAACGGCGAGAAATTGTTTTTTCCGAAGATATTTTACTGGAATGTATTTTTGCAAAAGTTATTGTTGCAGAAGAGATTCTCTCTGAAGATATTATGCAGAATGTATTTTTTCCTAGCGCCAAAATTCTTCCAGACTGAAATCAACGTCGTGCGTAACGGTGTCCGGTAGAGGTTTTTGCAACAACAATTTCCAAAGCATTAGTTTTTTGGAAGATTATTTCTGCGGAAAAAATTTCCGCGAGGGAATTTTTTCCTACTTTATATTTCGGGTTTTTGTGTATCAAAAATTGCAAATAAAAAGCAATTTTAGAAGAATTTTGACAGGCTGCGGCAATTTTTTTAAAATATAAAAGTAAAAAAAAAAATTTTCATCAGTTTTTTTATTTTTAAAAAAACTTTTATTAAATATACTTCTAACAAAATACAATTAAAATAATTTCAAATTGTATACGATTTATTGTGGCATTGAATTTGTTCCCCATTTGTTTTTTACACCTTTTTTATGTTTGAACCAACGATATATCCATCCAACAACAGTACACGTTTAGTGCATGTTGAATTTTTTAATCTTTATTTACTTTAATACATTGCATAATAGATAAAAATATTAAAAAAAATTAAAAACACCGTGGATTGTAACGTATTTTGTATTTTTCAAAATCGTACACACACGTTTACATACACCAATAGAATTAATGTTTTTGCATATGGCCAAAATATTATGTGCAGTACCGGCCAACAAGAAATACCTACGTGCAGCTTTTTCGTAAGCCTAACCCTACGTTTTTTTCAACCTTAAGCGAAATTACAAAATCATTCTAAATTTTATCTAATAACTTGGGCAGCAAAAGTTTCGCTTGATTTTTAGGTTTTGCTTACGGTTAAGTTTGGAAGAAAACGTAGACTTAGGCTTAAGCTTCGGAGGAATTTCCTGTTACCCTTGAGAACACCTCAGAATTTTAATAGCTTTGAAATGCAATATAGTATTCGTGATCACGTCATATATGTTTTGCTCCATGGGATAGGTTGTAGGAGGAGCAGTGGTAAAACAGGGCTTCAAAATGCAGTGCGAATATGGCTAAAAGAATGCCGCGCGGGCGGTTGATTTATTAGAAAGGCGCGGGCGCGTTATTAGGCATAAATGCGGGCGTCCCTATATGGGCGCAGTGTCCTTTTATGCTCGCGGGATTCCTTCTGTTTAGAACAATGGATTTTGAACAGCGTGAAAAAATAAACATTTTAAAAAACATTTGCAAAGAAAATCAAAAATTTCCTGCAAATAAATTTTTAATATAAAAAAACATTATTTATTTATTCTCTTTTCAAACAAAATAAAAACATAGGACAAAAATTCCAGCGTTCGCAAAAAAGCGGAAAAAATTTCCTCGTAGAAATTTTTTCCGCGGAAATAATCTTCCAGTGGAAATAATGCTGGGGAAATACTGCCGTGGAAATGTTTTGTTTTTATATGATGTAAAATTGTTTCACGTTAGACTTTTAAGGACCTTCAAACTTTGATTACTATTCGTGATTTGCAGCTATATGTTTTGATTTATGGGAATGGATGTGGGAAAAGCTTTAAAATAAGATTTTCACGTTTTTAGAGATCAATTTTTTTTCATTGCGCTTATTGGATAAAAGTTATTCTGTAGCGTCATAAATAACATCTCGAGCTCGTCTTTGAAAACTCATCTTTTGAATGCGATTTTATAAACGTACTTTTCAAAAGACGGTTTTCATATTTTACGACTTAAACAATGAAATGTAAACCTTTATTCCTTCTAGCCCTAAGCAAAACCTAAAAATCAAGCAAAATTTAACAATGATAAAGTTTTAATAAATAATTTGTTTTTAAAGACTGAAAACCTAAACCTATGCCAAAGTCAAAAATCAATCAAAACTTTATAGTGGTAAATTTGTATTTAATAGTGATTTTTTTTTGAATTTAGGACTAAAAACCATATTTTTCCTAAGGTAGCAAAATTGTAGTGTTTGTGCAAAAAACTCTTCTTTTAAAAAGTACGTTTACAAAATCGCCAAAAGACAAGTTTTTCGCAGACAAGATGTTTTAAAGAGGAGCTTTCCGAAGATAAGATGTAAAAGACGAGATGTTTAAAGACGTAATGTATAACGTGAAAGTTCCAAACACAGAATTATGTAGCTTCTGCCTCTCAAAAAGACGATCGTGATCTTTGGCGACGGTTCTGCCGACGGTGTAAAAAAATGCCGACGGTTTGATAATAAAATTGCTATAAAAACATTAATACCTAAAACAAACTGTCGGTACTACGAATATTGATAAAGTAGAGCATTCTACGCAAAATCAAACTTAAATTTTGAATAATTATTTGCAAAGAGTTGTCGACGGTTTTAGGATGTTGAATGAATTTAAAAAGTTTTTTAAAAAATTTTGATTTTAATATTAACATCTAGTTTCGGTTTTCAAGAACATAAAAACGTTAATTACACTTTAGATTATTGTGAAATAAACGAATAAATTAAAATTTAAAGTATTAAATTACGTTTGTTTTTGGAATTTGCATATGCTATTTATTTTAATTAGCATATTCTCCGCCCCTCAAAACGTACGATTTGAAGTTTATTTAAACTTTTAACTTTTTAACTTAAAATTACTTTTTTATTGTTTTTTAATAAATTAAAAAAATATTAAGTTTACAAAAAAATTGTTGACTGGATAATCTATAATGTCACTTATTTTTAATTATTCCCAACATTAGTACGTAATTCCAAAAAACGCACGCAATTCGATACCTTAAATCTCAATTTTTTTGATTATTTCGCAATAATCTAAAATTTAAGTAACGTTTTTATGTTCTTGAAAACTGAAATTAAAAGCTAATATTAAAATCAAGATTCTCTAAAAAACTTTTTAAATCCATTCAACATCCTAAAACCGTCGGGAACTCCCCGACGGTTTTCAATATAAGATTTTATTCTATTTTGCAAATAATTATTCAAAATTTAAGTTTGATTGTATGTAGAATGATTTATTTTATCTACATTCCTAGTGCCGACAGTTTGTTTTAGGTAATAATGTGTTTATAGCAATTTTACTATCAAACCGTAGGCATGTTTTAAAACCGTCGGCAGAACCGTCGGCAAAGATCACGATCGTCTTAAAAAGGCGATTATTGGGTTCCGAGCAATCTCCCAACAAAAAGGGTGATTCTCATAACTGTGGAATCTCCCCACAGTTTGTGGAAAGTCCCTACAGACTCAAAAAATACGTTTGCAACAAACACCGCCTAAGCCTAAGCCTGAACCTAAGCCTAAGCCTAAGCCTGAACCTAAGCCTGAACCTAAGCCTAAGCCTAAGCCTAAGCCTGAACCTGAACCTAAGCCTAAGAAATATTTGAACTGTTGGGAGATTCATTGATTGGTTGGGACTTTCCTACGTTGGGACTTTCCTCAGTTAGGACTTTGCCTGATACCGATTATTGGAGTGTAGGCTTAATGCAGATGTATAGAAGTCCATGATTTATTTTGTTCACAACTGTGAATCATTTTGTCTTATTATAAATATTAAAATATTGCTTATTTACCAGTTTCTACACCAAAAACAGTTTGATTTGGGAAAGCACATCATCTCTATCATTTTCATTCATTTGTAGATTTTTAGTTGAAAATTGTTTTTGTTTAAAAAAACAGTTTGAAATGGTAAGTTTCAAATGATTTTTGTTAGTTAAGCAACCTAAGCAAAACCTCAAAATCAAACAAAACATTACTCAGCTTGATTTTAAGGTTTTGCTTAGGTTGCTTAGGGAAATTTTTAGTAACAATAGGACAACTTTCACCCCTCGGTCGGTTCGTCGGTGTAGTAGGTGTGGTAGGTGTCCTTTAGGGTGTCCGGAAATTTCGTCTTCTACATCGTCTTTCAACACTTCGTCTTCTACATCGTCTTTTAAATATCTTGTCTTCGCAAACTTGTTTTTTGGATGCGATTTTGTATACGTACTTTCTAAAATGCGAGTTTCCACCCCAATGATAAAAATTTGTTTTTTTGGGTTTTGCTTAGGCTTAGGAAAAAATATATTGACTATTAAGTTCAAAAAGCATAATTAAATACAAATTTACCATGATAAAGTTTTGCTTAATTTTTGGGTTTTGCTTAGGCTTAGGTCTCAGTTTTTTGAATAAATTATTTAATAAAAGTTTATCATGATACAAATTTTGCTTGACTTTTTGGTTTTGCTTAGGCTTAGGTAAAAAAAGGTTTTCAATACATTGTTTTAGTCAAAAAATAAGAG
>JASAMX010021397.1:0-12181 GCA_030248175.1 Microlaimidae sp. YZB2_3
ATTGCTAAAGAGCAAAGCCTTAAAACAACCTAAAATTTCTTCGCGCAGCTATTTGTTAAAGTTTACGTTGTTTTTAACGATTCGCTTAGGCTTAAGAACGCATAGGCTTAATCTTAAAAAAAGGTCGAGAAAAAAAGTCGAGTAAAACGCTTGAGTAAAACCGAGTTATCCCATATTGCGCGCCTAAAGTTCTTGCGGCGCGCGCTTAAAATCGGTAACTGCTTTTATATTGATAGCTATGCTGCTGAAGCAAAATATCCCACGACGCAATAGGCTATAGTCTGCTTAGCTAATTTTGAAAAATAATTTTCTGTGTAAAAAAAACAATGGGTTTTGTTTCATTTTTTTGTAGAATAACAAAAAAGATTAACAGTTTTTGTTCTAAACAATACGTAACTGAACGAACATCTGAAGATTTTCAAACCTCGTGCTTCAAAAGCAGCACTTCTCAATTCGTTTAGTCACCGCGTAACTACTTACTGGAACGAATTGCCAAAAGATATGGTCGCTGTAAATTCACTAAATTTCTTCAAAACCAAAATTTTAGACGTTAACTTTCGAAAGTACACTAAATTTAATAGGCACATGAATTAGTAGTCTTTTGACTCTGTGTGTTTTCTCCCCTTTATTTCTCTTTAGTCTTGTACGTCTTTGCACCAAACATTCACTAGTGTTTGTTGCGTATAGTACTTCGTACTGCGTATGTAGTACTATTTGATAAATAAAGTGTTTTTGACTTGACTTGAGAATACAATGTGCATGTTAAAAATTTTTTTTGGGGCATCTGAATCTGAAATTAAACGAAAATTTCAATTTTCACAAGAAAAATAACCAAAAAAAGCAAGCAAAACATACGAGTGCGATTTTCCTATTATGAAAGAAAGAAAGAAAAGAATTTATTTTAGCAAATCAAACACAAATATAAATTCTATTAATCACAAATCACATACTACATAAAAATGTTTAAATAGTCATGTCTGAATCACTGTAAAGAAAGTTAATATAATACAAACAAAAAAAATAATAATAAAGAAGAAGAAGAAGAAATAATTTATTTTAGCAAATCAAACATAAAATAAATATTAATCACAAATCACATATTACATAAAAAATTTTTTTTACATATGTTTGATTCGCTGTGAACAATGTTAATATACAATAACACAAAAATACATATTAATAGGTGACCCTGATAACTTTTTACTATCATTAAATTTATTGAAAAATGTAGTATGTGCGATCCAATTGCAACATGTGTACCAAAAATGATTAAGGTTAAGAAAAGTATGTAATGTAAAAAAAAACATTTGCTAAAATCTTGCACAGAAGGCAAAAGCTTTAGAAAAAGCTTTAGCACTAATACTGAGCAAGCAATTTAGTTGAAATGCATGAATTGTACGGATTTTTTAAAATTTTTGACAGAATTGGAAGTTACCTGGGAGAAGTCTAAACTATTCCAATTAGAAATAGCACGATTAGGAAAGCTAAATTTTCTGGCATTAATTCTACTGTCATCAATTTGTAATTTAAAAGGATGACCTCGAGTGATGTTGGTATTAATACTAAAAAATTTGTTTGGTTGTAAGCAAGATTTTTTATTTAAAATTTTATATATTTCACAAAGATCCGATTTGACTCTTCTATCAGAGAGCTTTTCAAGTTTTAAAAAAGACAATCATTTTTTATATGTGTATTATTTTACTATTGGATTCTAGGAAATTTGAACGCCAGCACTTGATCGCCGAGCATTAGACCGCCAGCATTAGAACGCCGCGCATTTGAACGCCGAGCATTAGACCGCCGAGCATTAGACCGCCGAAGTACACGTTTCTTTAAAAAAGACGTTAAAACTCCCCGCCAAGGTGGTATGAACTCCCCCAAGAATTAAAAAAAACTAAATAGAATATAAAAAAATGATTTTAATATAATATTTAAACAAAGCAATGTTGTTTTAACAATAAACAATAGTCAAAAATTTATATTTTTCCTTGAAATTAAAGAAAAAAATTAGTGAACGATTAGTTGTTTAATAATTTAAACCTATTTTTCCTGAGCCTAAGCGAAACCTAAAAATTTAACTAAATTTTTATGATAAATTTATAATTAATGGTGTTTTTTTAAGATAACTATTTTTTCCTAAGCCTAAGCAAAACCTAAAAATTAAACAAAAAGTTTATACTTAATAGTTTGTTTTGCAAAGACAAAAAAACTAAAACTTTATAGGTTTGGGGAGTTTATATTGTCGGAGTGCTGTGTTGATATAATTTTCTGTCAGTGGCGGAAATCAAAAATTTGCATAAAATTTATATGGAGTACTGCGGCGGTCTAATGCTCGGCGGTCTAATGCTCGGCGTTCAAGTGCGCGGCGTTCTAATGCTGGCGGTCAAATGCTCGGCGATCAAATGCTGGCGTTCAAATTTCCGGACACCTACTATTGAGTCAGTTAAATTAGCGATTAGTACATATAGACTTGTTTGGTAGGATTCCCATACGCGTTTCGAAATTCCATTTGACCGACTCCAAAGTATAATACACTTAAAAATCTTTATACCCTAAATCAAACCGCTAGACTTGATTTTTGTGGTTATTTTTAAGATTTGAGCTTTTCATTTAGAGTTATTATAAGTCGACTTATACCCATAAAAAGTTACGGTACAAGTTCCATACGTGTACCAAAATTCAATTCTAAAGTAATTACAAATTGTAAAACATCTTTTTAGCCTAAATCGAAGACGTAGACCTCATTTTTGTGGTTATTGTTGAATTTAAGCTTCTGAAATAAGTAATAAGCCAATTAGTACCCAAAAATTGCCCTTTTTTGGCATGTACATACAATTTATGGTTGTGAAAAAATTCACATTTTTGAAAAACAACTTATTTTAACAAAAATCAATTATATTACAATTTGGATTAGTTTGTTGGTGTACAAAATTTTTTCCTTAACATCATAAATTGCACATGCTGAAAAAAAGCCATTTTTTGGGTATAAACTGGCTCATAACTTTTTAGCACTAGCTTAAATCTCAAAAATAACCACAGAAATAAGGTCTACAAGTTCTATTTAGGCTATAAAAAGGTTTTGCAACGTGTATTTACTTTTCGATCAATCAAATCGAATTTTCGTACACGGTTGGAGTTGTATGTACCCATCATAAATTGCACATGCTGAAAAAAACTAGTTTTTGGGTATAAATTGGCTCACAACTTTTTACCACTAGCGTAAATCTCAAAATAACCACGAAAATAGGGTTTGCGTGTTCTAGTTAGGCTATAAAATTGTTTTGCAACTTGTATTTATTTTTAGATCGGTCAAATCGAATTAGGCTTAGGAATCATAAATAAATCGGTAGAAAACTGAGTTTAAATTTGCGTTTAAATCCAAACAAATTTTGTTGTCCATGTTTTTGGCAATCCATATGATAGATGTTTTTGGTCGGGTCCGCTAGGGGGGGGTCCACCCCCGGGTGGAAGGCCAAAATTTTTTAGGGGGGGGGGGTCCAGGGGGGTCCGGACCCCCCTGGCTTTTTAGGGGGGGTCGACCCCGGGTGCGAGATTTCAAATTTAGGGGGGGTCAGGGGGGTCCAATTTTTCAGCAAAATTTTTTAAACTCAATAATTTAAGTGTTTTTAGGTCTAATATTGAATTTTATGTATTAAAACAGCCTATTTAGGCCTAAAAAGTGTATTTAAACACTGTTTTTAACTAAAAACCTGTGTTTTTGACAGTAAATAAAAAATATACTTCCAAATTGGTCGGGAGGGGGGGGCGGGGGGTCCAGCCTTCCAGGGGGGGGGGTAGGTCGGACCGCTCTCGAGCTTGGGGGGGAGGGGGGGGCCCCCTGGATTTTTTCCAGGGGGGGGTCCAAAATTTTGGCTCTAGGGGGGGGGGTGCACCCCTCTGTCCCCCCCCAAAAACATCTATGCGATATGACTAAATTTTTAGTTTTTTCTAAATTTTTTTGTTCTTTAGACTTCTACCATTGTTAAAACATAGTTTTTAATTTAATTCGTTTGTTTACAATTTTTTTTATTAACATCATAAATTGCATATGTCAAAAAAGGTTTTGTTTGGGGATAAATTGATTCGTAACTCTTTTCGATAAGCTTGAATCTCAAAAATAATCACAAAAACGAAGTCTGCGGGTCCGATTTAGTGTGCAAAGATGTTTTATGAGTGTATTTTAGTTTTAGTTAGGATCAGTCAAATCCAATTTTGGGACGCGTATGTGAATTCTACAGACTTTTTGTACCGTTTAAAAAAAGATAAATATTATATGACCATGCATGCAATGCATGTCTGTTTCTGTTTCGTTTCTAAGTTTGTAAAGATATAAATATCACGAATTGAAAATATTTGAATTTGCAAGCTTTCTATTTAACTATTAATTTAAATAAAAGTTGTACAATTTGGTAAAATTATCATTTGATTTAGTAATTTTAGTTAAAACTCAAAATATTATTTAGAGATTGAAATTGGATGTGCAAGTGTATGTGGGCTGGGGGCAGAGGGGTAGAGGAAATTATAACAACCCCCCTGAAAATTTCGATTACTGCTGACATCCCCCCTAATATTTAAAGGTACCTCGGGATACAGGTGGGTAGTCTCCTAGATTTTTTTTTTTGGGGGGGGGGTTATACCCATACATGGGCACGGGGGGGTTGGGGGGGGGGGGGGTAACCCCCCAAATTCTGAGAAGTGGGTTTAACCCCCCCCACTCAGAAATGGGGGGAGAGAAAAAGTTAACCCCCCAATTTTGGAAAAATGAAGAAAAAAAATGTCTTTAAAATGACTTCTAACAGCCTCCAAACTTAAGTTTTGAGGTCAAAATGAATGTTTTAAGCAATAAAAAGCTCAAAAATGCAACAAAAAGGGCTTTTTGACCTAAAATTAGTGTTTTTAACCTATTTTTTCCTTCAAAATCGAAAAACGATATGGGTAAAATGCACTCCAGAAAAAAAACGATATGGGTATTTTGCGTTTCTCAGATTTTAACCCCCCCTAATTTGGGGTTTAACCCCCCCACTCCGGACCAACTTGCCCATGTATGGTTATACCCGAGTAACCCGACCCCCCAAATTTGGAGCGGGGTGAGGAGAGGAGGGGTGTTTCAAAAATTTTTAGGGCATACCCCAAATAACCCATTTTTAGCGTTTTTAGTACTAGAACCCCTTAAATTTTAAGGGGGTTTCGGCAGTAATCAGGATTTTTAAGGGAGTATAACCCCTTTCTCAACCCCCCTAAAATTTGAGGTTTCCCAATATTAAAAACGCTAAAAATGGGGTATTTGTAGTATACCCCAAATTTTTTTTAGGACACCCCCCAAATTTAGGGGACAAGTATACCTTCCATAGAGGTGAGTAGCCTCCCGGATTTTGGGGGGCATACCCGATCCCTGAAATATGGTCGGAGGTGAGGTGTCCAGACTTGTATACTGCCCCCCGGGGTTTTATTGGGGGGCAATTCCAAAACGAGGGGGGGGCAACTTTTTTAAAATGGGGTGGGGAATAAAACGTGGGGGGCAAGCAGGGGAGAAAGAAAAAAAGGAGAAAAAAAAGTAAAAAAAAGTAGGGAAACGGTAAAAAATAGACAAAAAAAGCGAAAATAAGGTAAACATAGGTATAAAATGGCTTAAAATACATTAAAAAAGTTAAAAAACTGCAAAAAATTCGCATTGATGGCGTCATAATTTTAGAGTACTTTTTCATTTTTTGGTGAGTGGGGGAGGCAAATCCTCCAATAAAGCAAAGGGAAAATTTCAAGACCGTGCATTTTTGGGAAAAATTTTTTGGGTTTACCTCAATACCCATTTTTAGCGTTGCTAGTACTGGAACCCCCAAAAATTTTAGAAGGGGGGGGGGTGTCCGGGGTACCTACCCCTAAATTTTAGGGGGGGGGAGGGAGGTGTCGGCTATAATCGTGATTTTCAGGGGGGTGGTATAACCCTCCCTCAAGCCCTTCCAACCCCTCCCCCGCCCACCTATGTCGCGATGCCCCCCCTCAAAAAAACCCGGGAGGCTGCCCACCTATGTGTATTTCCAAAATTTCATGAAGTAATAGTTTTGGTTAAAAATAACCAAATTAAGTTAATTAGCGTAAAAACAGTGTGGAGTAAGTCTATAGATGAACAAGGGGGGAGGTTGGTGTGGTCCAACTCCCCCCGAGCCTCAAAATTTTGGGCCTTCCTAGAAAAAAATGCAGGGGCCCCCTTCCCCTCAAATTTTCGAATGGTAAACCCGTGACCCCCCTCTAGAACTTGAAATCTGACCCTCTCCCCTCTCGAAAAATTTTTTGAGTACTTACTAAATACTAAATTTTCTTTCAAAAACAAATTTTTAACACAAATTCATGTTTTTACATCCTTTTTATACCAAAATATTGCTTCTTATTTAATAAAATGTAGTATTATCGTATAAAAAACTATTATTACCTCTAATTAGTGATGGAGAGTTCCGGTTCCGGATGTTCCAGGCAAAATTTGGAATTCCTGTTCCTGTTTCGGATTTTTTAAAAATCTCAATCCGGTTGTCGTTCCGGTTCCGATGTTCCGGGCGTTTCTCAATTTGCTAAGCAATTCCGGTTCCGGGAAAAATTTGGATTTCCGGTTCCAGCTTTCTGGAAAATCTCAATTCTAGTTCGGGGGTTCCGCAGGTCCGCCCATCACTACCTCTAATGGTTTAAAAGTTTTTTTTTACTTTGTACCTTTGAACCACCTGACTCCCTTTAGGCTTCAAAATTTTTCACCCCGGGTCTAACTGCCTGCCCCCCCAGAAAGCCAGGGGGATCTAGGGGCCCCCCGTACTAGATTTTGAAATGTCATTTACCCGGGTTTAACCCCCCAACCCAAGTAAGTCTTAATAAAAAAATTGACGATTTGATGTTAAATAGCTATTCTTCTGTTTAGAAACTTTGATGAAGATTGTTTTATATGATAAGCGCCAAACGAATCTTCCATCCAGGATTCCGAATAGCTTTCAACATGTCTAATGCGCTAGCGGAACGTAAAAACTCTCAGTTCGATTCAGCAAAGCAAGACGTATTAACCAATTCTGGACCAAATTTGACTCCTAAAATTGGCGAAAACGCCGCAGAAGAATCGGCAAGCGATAATTCAAATGTTACGCCAGAACGATTAACATATTTCGCTTCCGGCCATTCCTCTCCCATCGTTGAAAAAGAACCAGAAATTTACGAAGCGGCGGAAAACTACTGGAACGCAGTGGAGCCGACCGTGGACGGAATGCTGGGAGGTTTTCCGGAGCTGGACCGACTGGATGTTATAAAGTCGAAGAAATTCCTGCAAATGCTGCAAGGAAAGGTAAAATAACGGGCCTCGTAAAGTTTTCAAAAACTATGAGATGACAGAGTGGCGTAGCCAGGGGGGGGGGCGGAGGGGGACGGCCGCCACCCTTCCCACCAAAATCCGGCGAAGCCGGATTTTTTCGTAAGGGTGAACTCTTGCGTTTTTTGAATTTTGGGAGAAAAATTCAAATTTTCCCGCTTCGCGGGAATTGTACATCGATGATTTATATTAGTTTTTTAGTTTCGATGGATTGTACTATTCAATACATAGCTAAGCGATATGCCTTTGACTTAGATATTAAATGGCAATACTATATACATGTTAAAACTCATATATTATGAGATGATAATGGCTGTTTTAAACCCCTTAACAAAACAAAGGTTTTTTATTTGTGTGGGGTAGTCCACCTCACTTCACCCCCCCCCCACCTTTTTTCTTGGTGAAGCTCTGTTTTTACTTTTTGAATATTGTGTTATAAAAATTTAATACAAATCTAGTGCATTCTAAAACCAGAAACTAATCAATATATAAAATTTTCCCCGCTACGCGGGAAGGTCATGTTTATATCAGTAAAACTAATATTATGATCAGTAATATTGTTTTTTATTATAATAACTTCAACCATACTCATGCGCATAATTTAAAAACAAACAATAGATAGTTTGTTATATACAAACAAACCTGTGCACTGCCCACCCCCGGGGGTTTTATTGGGGAGGGGGGGGGTGGCAATTCCAAAATGGGGGGGGGGGGCACGGGGGGCAACTTTCTTGAAACGAGGGGGGCAAGCAGAGGAGAAATAAAAAAAGAGAAACAAAAGGGAAAAAAGAACGAAAAAGAGAAAAAAGGACAAAAAAGCAAAATTAGGGTAAAAATAGATGCATTGAAATAGGCGAAAAACAGCAAAAATTTTGGCCATTATGGCGTCATAATAGGTCAAAAATGACGCCATAATTTTGGGTACTTTTTTATTTTTGGCCGGGGGGATCAGACGAAGGGGAAATTCTCCAATAAAGCAGGGGGGCATTTCTAGACCGTAAACAGGTTTGTACAATTTCATCGTCAGATTAATTTAGAAGATCAGACAAAATTGTATAGAAATTAGGTAAAACAGGGACGTAACCAGGGGGGCGGTGGGGGGGGCGGCCGCCCCCCCCCCCCCGAAATGGTCGCCAGATAGTAAAATTTGGGGGTTTTCAGAGGCTAAAAATTCAAAATTTTCTAGCGCCTCGCTAATTGCTAGGCGCCAAATTATAAAATAATTTTAGTACCCTTCCCCAATTGACCCCCCAAAACCCAAAAATTTTTCCGCTTCGCTTCGCTCTGCGGTTACTTTCTATAGTATACATACGATACAGACCTGTGCACGGTCTGAAAATGCTCCCCCCCCGTTTTATTGGAGAATTTGCCCCCCCCCCCGTTTTATTGCCCACCCCGCCAAAAAATGAAAAAGTACCCTAAAATTATGACGTCATTTTTAACCTATGATGACGCCATCATCGCGAATTTTTTGTAGTTTTTAGCCTATTTCAATGTATTTTAAGCCATTTTAGACCTATTTTTACCTTAATTTGGCTTTTTTTGTCCCTTTTTTTTCTTTTCCCTTCTTTTTTTCTCTTTTTTCGTCTATTTTTCTATTTTTTTTTCTCTTTTTCAAAAAAATTGGCCCCCCCTGCCCCCCCCCCGTTTTAGCCGTGCCCCCCCCCCCCCCGATAAACTACCGGGGAGGCGGCTTGCACAGGTCTGCACATACATATATCTCGCTATTTATCTTGCCTAATGCTAACGTTATTTCAAACTTAGTACAATAGTTTTTATAAGTAATAAGTACTACACAAATCAAAACAAACAATCATATTGGTTGATTTATGTACCTCCCCCCTCCTAATTTTTCCAGCCGCCTATATCATTGGCTCGGATTTTTTTCATATAAGTAGGTAGGTACCCTAAAAAACATAGAGTTGAGATGCTGCTCATGTGCTTTGGTTTACAATCTGGGTGTAGCTAAGGAAAGGTCTCTAAATTCCCTTTTTGTGAAATCCAGGCACTGCCAATGTGTGCTAATGTAAAATTTTTAACTAAAAAACATGTTTTTACCGCTAAAAACATTAGATAATAGGTTATTAGTCAAAAACAGTGTATTATACAGCTTTATCCACGTTTATCCCTGCTTTTTTAACGTTTTCAAAAATTAAGGAAGGGGGCTCCGCCCTCCCCCCCCCAAAATTTTGGGCGGGGGGAAAGGCGGACCCCCCCCCCCCCGAACTTTGTTTTGTACTACAATCCGGCTCCCCCAAATGAAACTCTGGGTACGTGCTACGTCCCTGGTAAAACAACAAAAGTAAAATATATGTTCTTCACGCGATCTTCAGGTGACGATTCTTAAGCAGTTTTAAGTACATATTTAAAAAAATTTGCCTCCGGCGGCAGGGGGACACCCCCCAAACCCCCCGACCGAGGCTTCGCGTCGGTTGGGGCCGCTACGCGGCGCAGGCGATGGCGCTTCGCGCCGCTTATGTGACAATTCCATATGCCGCCCCAGACCGTCCCCTCACCCAAAATGAAATCCTGGCTACGCCACTGAGATAATAGTAGTTTTTTAAATTAGATTAAAAATCAATGTATACAGTTGAGGTTATTGTTAAAAATAAATATAAATAGGTTTTCAACTTGAGAACCTATTTATAGTTGTTTTTAATAATCGTGGATTACAAATAACGGAGTTGGAGAAGATTCCTATCATATTTCTTTTTGCCACCCCATTGGAATTGTAGAATTAAAAAAAAGAGTTTTGAATTAAATCATTAACGAACATAAAGAAAGAAAAAAAAGCTTGGTCTTCCGACGAAAAACAGATTTCCTATTTTTTGTTTTTTTTTTGAGGAGGGGGGTTATTCGCTAATATTCCTTTATGCACAACTTCATGTATGACTTAGATCTCACACTCACGCAACCGACCCCTCCCCCTCCCTCCCATCACATCCATGATATGAAAACGAAGAAAAATCTTTAAAGTAAAATTTTTAGCCTCTAAAAATTCCATAATGGCTTTGAAACCCTTTAAAATTTTAAATGCCAGAAAACTCCTCATTTTTTAGGGTAATGGGGAGCTGTCGGCATTTCGATATTTTTTGGAAGGTAAATCGTGGAAGGTATTTTTTATATCCCCACCTAACCACCCCCCTTTCGCACTCATATGTGCTTCCATAGATGTTTTGGGGAAGGAACAGAGAGGTTCTCTCTGTAAAGCCAAAATTTCGGACCCCCCTTGAAAAAATCCAGGGGCCCCTCCCCCCAAAGCTCGAGAGCGGTCCGCCCTGACCCCCCTGCTTCTAGCGAGGCTGACCCCTTCCCACCCCTTCCCGACCAATTTAAAAGTACAATTTTTTATTTACTGTCAAAAACAGGTTTTTTTTTAGTTAAACACAGTGTTTAAATACACTTTTTAGGTCTAAATAGGCTGTTTTAGTATATAAAATTCAATATTAGACCTAAAAACACTTAAATTTTTGATTTAAAAAACTTTGTTAAAAAATCGGACCCCCCTGGCCCTGACCCCCCTAAATTGAAAAATTCGCACCCGGGGTCGACCCCCTATAAAAAGCCAGGGGAGTCCGGTCCGGACCCCCCTGGACCGGATCTGACCAAAAACATCTATGTGTGGTTCGACATCTTTCCACCTGTGACTGTCGATATCTATCAGGGACGTAACCAGGAGGGGCGGGGGGGGCCGCTCCCCCTCCCCGAAACGGTCGGACAGGCGGAAAAGTAAGGATAGTGGTTGGGCGGGGGTAGGGCGGCCGCCCCCCCCCCGAAATGTTTGCCAGATAGTAAAATTTGGGGGTTTTTAGAGGCCAAAAATTCAAAATTTTCCAGCCCCTCGCTAATCGCTCGGCGCCAAACTATAAAATAATTTTAGTACCCCAATTGACCCCCAAAAACCAAAAATTTTTTCTTAAACCAAAAAACCAAGTTACTTACTATAGTATACATACATATATCTCGCTATTTATCTTGCCTTATGCTAATGTTATTTTAAAGTTAGTACAATAATTTAAGTAATAAGTACTACACAGAAAGCAAAACAAACAATCATATTGGTATGGTTGATTTATGTACCTCCCACCTCCTAAATTTTCAAGCCGCCTATAGCATTGGCTCTGATTTTTTTCATATAGGTAGGTGGGTACCCTAAATAACATGGAGTCGAGATGCTGCTCATGTGCTTTAATTTACAATGTGGGTGTAGCCAAGGGGTCTGAAAGGTCTCTAAATTCCTTTTTTGTGAAATCCAGGCTCTGCCAATGTGTGCTAATGTAATTTTTAACTAAGAAAACACGTTTTTCTCGCTAAAAACATTAAATAATAGGTTATTAGACCAAAAACAGTGTATTATACAGCTTTATCAACGTTTATACATGGTTTTTAACGTTTTCAAAAATTAAGGGGGCTCGGCCCCCCTCCTCAAATTTCGGTGGGAAGGGGCCGCCCCCTCCCCCGAAATTTTTTTTGTACTACGATCCGCCCCCCGCCGCCAAAATGAAACTCTGGGTACGTCCCTGATATCTATTATTTTATAGCGTCGAGTTGGCCGGGATTACGCTTTGGATTGTGGATCCGGTATTGGTCGAGTTACAAAAAACCTCCTTTTGTCGTATTTTAACAAAGTGGACATGGTCGATGTGGTGCCGAGCTTTATTCAAGAATCTGAAATATATCTAGGTCAGTTTAAAATTGTTTCAGATTATATTTGTTGGTATAAGGGGAGCACAATCTCGGTAGCTAGCTAAATAGTTCCACAAGGAAAATCACACTTTAAATTCTAGGAGGGGGGTCTAGCCAGAGAGGGGATCAGTGGGGTTCGATATAATAAGTGCCCAA
>JASAMX010021403.1:0-15351 GCA_030248175.1 Microlaimidae sp. YZB2_3
AACATGCTGGATTACTTTTTGGAGTTTATGTTTTGTTTAAAAGTTCGAACCCCTCAGTAGTCGTGTTTTTTTCTCACTTAGGCATATTTCTAACATAAACATTAATGTTTCATTTCATTTCTTTATCTTTTTACATAAAAAACCGAATAAAAATAACGAATACTTATTTTAAAGAAACTACAATTGCATGTCATATCCTTTTGCTTCTTTCACGTATCACCTTTAAACTAAACTAAAAATTTAATTGTTCCTGGTTATTTTTTAAACAAATAGTCCTTTTAAGTAATTGTGGACATATTTTTCATATTTTTTAATTTGTTTTCGCGGTTAATTTTGCCTTATTAGATTATTTAAATTTGTATGAATGTGATTTTATACTAGCATTAATATATTTGTGTTATTTATTCTGGTTTTCACGCAGTATCTGTTTTTTGTCGCTTATTCGAGTTTTTAAAAAAGGTACGGTATTAAACTGTAAAAGTTTTTGAAAGTCAGCCAGCAAGACAAAATATGTTTAGAAACAATGGTTTTCAAAGCATTTATCGTGACACCCGTCCGTCACGATGACACACGTCCGTCCGCTGATTGTCTTTCGCATGGCCGCGTTTGTTAAACACGAGTGTCACACCTTTGTCCCGGATTATCGTATTATCCACCTTTGTTTAAAGTTATGTGGTGTTGACGACAATTGAAGATAATGTAGAGGTCTTCATGTGGATTGGAATTAAATCCTGTACAAAAGTTCCATATTCTTATCTACAGTGTTGATCTTAGGTGGGCAGCCTCCGGAGGGGGGTTCCCAAAAAATTTTTTGGGGTATATCTCAAATACCCCATTTTTAGCGTTTTTGGTACTGGGACCCCCCAAAATTTATTAGGTGTCCGGGGTACCCCCAAATTTTAGGGGTGGTGTCGGCTATAATCGGGATTTTCGGTGAGGGGTATAACCTCACCCCCCCCCCCTCCCCCAACCCCCCTCTCTGCCCACCTATGGTGTTGATTGTTTTTGATTTGACTATTTTGATTTGGCTTTATTAATCCGCCTTTTTTGTCGAAAAGCTACCCTAGTCCAACTATACCAGGCTAATGGATCAAATTCTCCAACGTTAGAAATTATATTGGCGGATATTCTTAAAATTTTTGTCATTAGAAAGCTTACTAAACGAACTTTTTGAACTATAATCTTTTTGTCCTAATGTTAAAATCAAATCAAATCAAAATCAATCAAATCAAATGTTTAAATCAAAATTTATTTAAATTCAAAAAAAAATATAACGGGGTTTGTTTTAGTCATTGTCATTTCCTGTCATTGTTTTAGTGTTTGATTTAATTTTAAATTTTTTTTAAGACCTCCCATTTTTTATTTATTATTTGTTTTTAACTGCTTTTAGAGTCTGAAAACTCGGAATACGAACAAAACTCCCCTTCCCGAAACAGCAGAAGTTCTTTTCTGTCTGCCACTGAGCGGTTAGAAAATGGAAGGACTCTTATAGAAAACATTCCGTTGCAGGAAGTGTTAATTGATGCGAGCTGAATGCAACATTTCGGCAACTAATTAGCTATCCTGCAATCAACTAGTTACCGTGTAACTTATTCTCCGTTTAAGATACAATTTCGATTTAATTCAACTGAGGAGAAGGTTTTTAATTTTATTATATTCTGGCGATTTCAGTTCTTCGTCTGTTTGTGATCAAAATTTAAATGAACTGGCTGCGTATATATGAAGAATATCACAATTTAGTATATAGCTTCGAAAAACTTAAAAGTGGAAGCAATTCAAGGATAAAGTGTGCAAACGCTTACTTGTAAAGTGAATTAGTCTTTTCTGATATTATTACGAAAATCCTTTTAGTTTTGTTATCAGGGCCGTAGCCAGGGGGGGTTGGGGGGATTAATCCCCCTCAAATTCTGGGAAGGCAAAAAATTTTGTGAGGGTCCCCCCTTTGGTTTTTTGGAAAAAAGTAGAAAAAAAATTTTTTTTCCAAATCACTCTGTAATGTATTAAAGCTATCTAAAATGCATTATTTAAAGAGATTTGGGTTCACGAAGCTCTTATTTATAAAAAAGGAATTATTTATAATTCAAAACGTTAGTGCAGTGAGTTTAAAAATATTGTATTTTTGTTTTGTGTGAAAATATTTGCATAAAACTATTTTATTTTGTTGTATTTATTTAAAAAAAAACAACAGAAAATAAATAAAGATTCAGTACTGAAATTTAGGTTTCCTGGTGCCTTTTAAAATCTTAAAATTAAAAAATTTTCCACCCCGGGGGGCAGAATGCCCCCGGACCCCCCTGACAAGGGGCTCCGCCCCTTAACCCCGCTGGGGGGTTCCGCCCCCCAGACCCCCCATTTCTGGGGGGCTCCTGCCCCCCAGACCCCCCTTGTGGGCCCCTATAAAGCACCTTCCGAAAAATCCCCCCTCAATTGAAATCCTGGCTACGGCCCTGGTTATGTATGTTATTTATTTATTCAGCTGTTTGATCTTTATTATAATTTAAAGTCAGAATTTTAAAAAAAACTGTGAATTTTGTTTTGTACAGGCATTTTTTGTTGAACTTAAGATGTGCCTGAAAATTGGCTTAATATTCGATTACTTAACGATATAACAGAAAAAAATTTTTTTCTGTTATATCGTTAAGTATATTACTATTAGTATATTATTTTAATCTTCAAACTTGTGTAAATTTTTTAATCATTTAACAGAATATTACAAAAATACACGATACCATGGGCGTAGCCAAGAGAGGGGGTTGTAGCAGGGGGTCTAGCTAGACCCCCTTTTTTTTAGGTCGGCAAGGGTAAAAATTTGGGAGTCCAGAGATGCTGTTTGTTTAATTTTTTTCGCGCTTCGCTCCCTTAGCGTTCGATTGTTCTTTCTTTTGTTTTTTACGATTGCATTTCAAAAAATCTTATGATCAAGTTTCATACTCTTTTAAAACTTGTTTTGATTAAACTTTGGGTGGACGAACCCCCTCCCCTCTTTTTTTTCCGAAATTGGTCTCAGCGTTGGACCGCCGTTTTGAAATCCTGGCTATGCCCATTTCCAAGACATAAAAAATAACGTTTAACAATAAAGTTGTCTTTCTTATCAAAACTTGTTAGGCGGCTTATTTTCTAAAGAAAAAAATGTACCAAAGAAGTGGGTATAATGTATTTGAGTGGGACTTACCAAAAGTGTTTTTTTAGAAGAGTGACCTGACCTTAATACAAAAAATTAAGAGGAATACAGAAAATTTCGGAGAACTTCTCTCTCTTGTTTTTTCCCCGGTTCCAGTTTAACTTTTTTTCCTGCCTCTTGGGTACGTTTCCATAATGTATAATGACTATACTGGACTTTTTAGTGCAACTTATTGTTCAGCTTTGTTACGTTTTTTGTATTGTCATTGTAAGCTTTTTTTTTAATTTCTCTTGTAGCGCTCCAGCAACGCCTACAGTGTGTCGGTATTTTTTTAATTAAAATATTTTATGTCTAAAAATACATTTTTAGGAAACAAATCGTCACCTGTTTAATAAGAAATTATTCCTAAAAATACAACATGATTCCTTTTCCTTATAAAAAAACACACATTCTTTAAACAAATTATAATCACCGCAATTAAAATTTGGTCATTTTTCATAATATTTATTCAATAAATGAACGTTTCTGTATTGTGCTCCAATTAATGTTAATGATGATAGTTTCAAATCCAATGATAGTTTCAAATCTATGCATTTTTAATAATCAGATTGTACAGCGCATAGAGTGTTTAGAGCTTATTTCTGTTGTCTTTTGCTATGGACTGTACTATCTGTCTGTTTGTTACTTAGTGCTTACTGGTTTTTTCGTGTAAAACAAGTATTATATTGATAAGTTAAGCAACAAGAAGTGTAGCATAATTTTTATACGAATTTATTTCGTTAATATTTAATAGACCGTGAGGTTATACACACAGGGCCACTGCTTTTGCTTTGCTTGATTAGTGATGTTCCCGTAGGTTTGTAGCAAACGTCCGGTTTTTGAAGCTCTGGAAAACCCCTAGGTCATGAAACTTTGGGCTGATTTCCTAAATAAGTAGTGATTCCATATTGTTGTTTTTTTTGTTTCAGATTTTTTGTTGTTTTTTTTCTTCAAACTTGTTAAAATATATGAAAATTGTTTTAAGAATACCATTAAATAGTGTGAAAAAATATTTCAAGGTTTCACTCATTAATGTGTGGAACGCCGAAGTTTCTGTTGTGTTAAATTTTTAGGGGTAGAAGGAACGTTGGAACATCGCTTTTCTAGATCTACGTTCACTGCCACTTGAATACTTTTTTCGATGAACTGAATTTAGCCCGCCACTCCCCCTTACCGCAACAAAAAACTCAAAAAAATCCGAGGAGTCCTCGGTATTAAAAACCAAAATCCTCTAATAGAATTTAAGGGATATTAATAAAAACTAAAAACTTTTTTGACCTGTTTTGGTTGTCATGTTTTTATAGTAAAGTCCCCCTTTTAAAAAATGGACCAACCCTTCTCGAATTTCGGGGGGAATACCCAAATAAAATCTTTGAGGTATGTCTTTCAAATACCCCACTTTTAACGTTTTTAGCGATAGATACATAATTTCAGAATCTTATCTTCCCCCGATAGGGGTCTTTAGAGCCACAAACAGGGGGCTTGGAACCATCGGAAATTTTTCGGAACTTGGAGCCCGTAAGAAAAATTTGGTACCTAAGGTTTTAGATTTAGGTTTCGCTTAGGCTTAGGCACACTTTTTAGCGATTTTTACTTTTGGCTCCAAGTTCCCAACTTACGGCTCCAAGTTCCCTATTTTTGGCTCTAAGTTCCAGCTCCAAGTTTCCTCAGCTCTAAGGACCCTAAATCTTCTCCTTACCACCTATACTGCTATGCCCATTTCCAAGGCATAAAAAATAACGTTTAACAATAAAGTTGTCTTTCTTATCAAAACTTGTTAGGCGGCTTATTTTCTAAAGAAAAAAATGTACCAAAAAAGTGGGTATAATCTATTTGAGTGGGACTTACCAAAAGTGTTTTTTTAGAAGAGTGACCTGACCTTAATACAAAAAATTAAGAGGAATACAGAAAATTTCGGAGAACTCCTCTCTCTTGTTTTTTCCCCGGTTCCAGTTTAACTTTTTTTCCTGCCTCTTGGGTACGTTTCCATAATGTATAATGACTATACTGGACTTTTTATTATTTTTATATTAGCTTATTTTTAATATCTACGCTTAAAACTTGGTGCTAAATAGGGCTAGATGGCATATTTGTTTATTCAATAGATCAATAGAATTATTCTCTTAAAAAACAATGATATAAAATTAAAAGTGTTTTGTCATTCCCAAATCCCTTGACTTACATTTTGATTTATTTTTTTTTTTTTATTTTCTTATCCCCCTTTTCGTTAATAGGCTTAGGTGAATTATATCCTTTTCTTAAACCCCTTTTAGAATTCATATTTTATTTTGTCATGCAGTAACCAGTCTCCTTCCCCTACTTTCCGGAATTGTGCTTACCTGTAATTTTATATGTTTTATTTCTAGCGAAAGCAAAAGCTAATGGAGAAAATCAGGATCGTTTTTTACGTGAACTTTTAGTTGTCAAAAAAAAATTTCAATTAAAAAAAATTTCAAAAAAATGATTTATAAAACTGTTGTGTTGTTTGATTGGATTGCATAAAAGACATAATATTATGTTAAAACACATTTTTCTTTTTTGTAAATTATATACATTTTGTTGTTTTATTTTAATTGGCCTTAGTGTGAAATATTTTTGAAAATAGGTAATAAATATACGTTTTTTGTGTGTATGAATGATAAACAACTTTCATACTCAATAAATTTAGCGATAATTGTTTCTTTAATCTTAATTTTTTGTACTTTGCGTTTATTGTTTTAAAATATAATGCTAATGTTTGAACTGTGATGTTATTTCCATTATTAGCTAAATTATTGTGGTTGAACATTGGTTTTTGTTTTACTGCTTCATGTTAACAATAAACAAATCTCCTTGATCAATTAAATTATGGACTAGTTCTGAATAAGCGTCTTTTACTGTACAGGAGAGGGTACAAAAAGAAAAAAATAAAATTTGAAAAAATCGTAGTTTTCTTAATTTTTTTTAGTTTAAAACTATGCTTAATTAAAATTGATACACGATTATATTTTCACTAGGTTAAAGTGCTTTAATATATCAGTTTGTGCTAAATAAATTTTGGTTTTTGATTAAACATCACAATAGTTAGAAAGCATCACTAAAATAGTATTTTCATGAACAATGATATTGAATTAGCAAAAATAAAGTTGAAATTGGTGCTTTCAAACTAATTTCCAACCTACATGGGGTTTCCTTAATGTTTTGATTGTAAAATTATTTAAAATTAAAAAAATAATTTTAAAAGTCAATTCCAAATTTTTAAATAGACCATTTTTTGTAATTGAAACATTAGAAATATGGAAACCAAGCGCGCCAGCAACGCCGTACCTACGAAGCGGCAAAAAAACTAAAAATCCTCATAAAAAATGCTTTTGCATTTGTAGTATTAAAAAATATTTAAGAAATTTTGAAGGTAAGAAGTCGAGATATTAAACCAATAAATATTTGAAATATTTCAAACCGTAAAATGTACTAGTCGCTTGCTGTTTCTAAATTTCCTCCCTACATATGATTTGCGCTAGCAGTATTGTACCTTCTTTCATACACTAAAAAACCCTTATTCAGAACTAGTCAATATTGAGCATCTGACGCAGTCACGTCGTGTGCAACCAATTCTGCCTATTTATAGGCAAATAAAATCTAGCTCACCGCGATATTTGCAGTATTGAATCAACTATTTAACAACAAAAATATTCAAAATTTTTCACTAAGCGGGTTAATAACAAAGATTAAAAACTGTATTTTAATAATTATCAAATTACTTAATTTGGAACCTAATCAGGGTTGTCATAAAATAAACCACTGCTTCCTCAAAATTGCAGTATACGTCCAGTTTTCCAGATAAGAAGCCGATTTTGTGAGATCACTTTTATAACCCATTTCGAAATTCAAACCTGACAATACCTGGTGCTTAGACCGTTAAAAACGTGAAAATACCAAATGTGTAGCACCAGTATCAGCCAAAAATTCAGGGTGGCAACGCCCCGTACCAAAGGCCTGGCGCCAGTGCCTGGCACCATAGGGACCGACCGGACCAGCGGTCGCATTCTGAAGCAGCACTTATATTTACCCCGATAAATTCATTTCAATGAAAATATAATATGGTTAGATTTGAAACAAGCAGCAGTTAAAGAACAACAAACTGCAATCGTGGTATAGAACAGACGGTTTAGATATAGCTGGCTTAGTATATAGTTATAAAATTACTAAAGCTTTCTATGTTTATTCCTGAAGTTCAAGATTGGAGGATCTCAACAGCTTATTTCTTTTTTAGGTTTCAATAAAAACAAAACCTTAAATGGGTTTAATTGAACAAACCGGTCTAAATATATTTAGTCAATGCACTATAAACATTTTAAAGTGCCTTGCTTTATATGTTTCGCGTTAGGTTCAATGTTATCAACTTTAAAAAAAATGAAATATAGTTTTTTAAAACGTTATTCTAAACTAAGTTAAATTATAAACGCCCAATTAAACTACCCCTGTTAAGTTATGCAACGTTATATATCACAAGCTGAAAAATATTTCTAAATATAAAAAATATATATTGTACTGTAAATAAATAAAACTGCCATGTCATTTGCCAAACGTCTATAACACCTTTTTTGCTAGTTTTATAGATATAATATATATGAAAATCATAAATATCTGTAATTTTTTGGTGGCAGAACTCATTTTCAAACAATTCTTAAGCAACTGAAGCTAAAAAACCTAACAAATAAAATACAAATGTATTAAGATCGCTGAGGTTTGATAAATAGCAAGCAAAAACAAAATAAAAACAACAAAAAAATCAAAACTCCTACAATTAAAACAAATAAAAAATCAGAACAATCAAACAAATCAGAATTTAACCTTTAAATTTTATGAATCAACCTTTTTGAAAAAATAAATCATCAAAAAAAACTGGCTTGTTTTTATTTGCTTTTGTCTTTAAACATATTTTACAAGACATTCTGTTGCACATATATACAATTTATCTCTGGTTTTATTCATATAAAATTTCCAGAACCATACACTTGATTCATGTTGTTTCATCTTGCAATTAAAACCAGTGCAGAGTTTTTTATAATAATTTTGAAGCGCATCACTTTGTTGATTACTTCCCAGATTTTCCACTTTTGACAAGCACACCACACAGCAAGTTTAAAAAAATAAATAAAATTTTAGCAAACAATTAAAACAAACATTCAACCTGTAACTTTTCTGAATCTAAACTGCCTGAAAAAATAAAGTATCTGCAAAACTGGTTTGCTTTTATTTGCTATTATTGATTTTAATCATAGTTCACAAGACATTCTATTACACATACAATTTATTTCTGGTTTTATTCATATAAAATTTCTAGAACCATACACTTGATTCATGTTGTTTCATCTTTTAATATAAACTGAAGTTAAAATCCTTCAGGCTAAAATTCAGGGCGTAACCGCTTGCCGTCAGAAAAAAATAAAGAATGAACGCTTGAGAATAACAACAATAAAAAAGTTTTCAGAGATGATGTAACCAATTATTATTAAGTTGCGTCAGGTGTTTCTCTCCACGTGATATTTTCTCAAAGAATGAGTGGTTACTTTACCACCTAGTCATTTTCACCCTGATAGAATTCATCTTTAGTGCAAATTTTTTTCATTTTGAAGCGCATTTCGTTTATTATGTTCCAGATTTTCCACTTTTGACAAGCCAACCGTACAACAAATTAAACACAATTATTAATAAAACTTTTTATTAATAATTAAATTGAATTTTTAAACAATTGAAAAACATAAAATATTTGTAGCAAACAACTAATGGCAGGAAACAGGAAACCTAAACATTTATTTTAAATTGATAAAATAAATCAAACAAAAAAATTTTGTATTATAGTGTCACTAATAGGTTAACTAAATTCTTAAAACAATAATAAACATAGTAAAGATTCCAATATAAGTGTGCAATGATTTTTTAAAAAATAAATATAAAAATATAAACAATTATCACTTTAAAAGCAAAAAAAGTTTTTATTTATTAATATAAAAAAGTTCGGCCGGATATTTGAAAAGTTCGGCCGGACCGGACCAGACCGGAAAATGGCCGGATATCCAGCCCGGACTGGACCGGATGTCCGGTCGGGCCCTATGGCACCGTGCATCTCTACTTAAAAAGATCCAAAACTCCACTATGCTTAAATTAGTGTTGTAAAAAGTATTGATTTTGGATTATTATAAGTAAAAGTAATTTGAAAAATTTTAATTTAAGCAAAGAAAGAGTAAAAGTAATTTGTGTTTTTTTAATTTAAGTAAAATAAAAGTAATAGTCAAAATTTTATTTAAGTAAAGTAAAAGTAAGACCAATTTTTTTAAGTAAAAGTTAGAGTAAAAGTATAATAAGAATAATTTTGAAACAGAGCAAAACACCCGTTTTTGAAGCTCCACAGCTCCGTTCTAAAGTTTTTTTGCTTATTTTATGTATAAATTGTCATTTTAATAACTTTTTTAGTCAAAATAAATGGTTTTAGCGTATTAGTGGCTTAAAAAATTTTCTTCTGCCATTAACTTTACAACAAGCCCATAATTAAGTATTTGCAGTAGAAAATCCGAGTAAAAGTAAAAATATTTGAAATTTCAAAAGTCGGGTAAAACTAAAAGTAACTGAAATTTCAAAAGTCGAGTAGAAGTAAAAGTAATCCAAAATCCGTTACTTTTATTACTTTAAGTAAAAGTAAAAGTAACTTTTTACAACACTAGCTTAAAAATGACTGGAACTCCGGATGTTTAGTGGTAAGAATGTCACACCTAAACAACACAATACAGTAAAAAAAATTAACAAAAATACTTAGTTTCAAATACTTAACCTAAGGGTTAAGTATTTGAAAAAAAATTTAAAGTGTCTCAGTATAATCTTGTTTTGTTTAGAAAACGATCGAATAAAAAATTACTTGTTCAAGTACTATGCGTAGGTCTGTTTGTTTTTTGATAAGCGTTTAAATTAGCGCATCAGAAACAAAAACAAGTCATACTTTAAAAAAAAATATCGCAGATAGCTCGCTACATTTCAATGATATCCTAGTTTTTTTTTTGTATTGTGAAGTCTTCATAATTATTGAGTGGAATAATAATAATTTTCATAAACATTTGCGTCGTGCTATTATTTTATTCCCTTGCACAAATGTCAGGGTTTTTATTAAGAAACCTTAACCTTAACTACTGACTTTAAAAGTGAGTTCGCGTCATTCTTGACAAGCGCAATAATAATGAATATTCCTTTTGTTTGTGCATTATTGCTAATTATTATCGGGGGACTTCTGCTGTATTTGTGGATTGTAGAACCTCCAAGAATTTGGATACAAAATTCCCCATGGGACCATTCAATAACAGTTGCGTACAAGTTTAGTCGTGGAGGAAAACATACCGACTCAGCGTTTATCAGTGAGCTTACAAAATTATTTCCTGGCGGCACGGTCATTACGGTGGATTATTCCTCAAATGTAATACATTTTTTTATTGAATTAATTAAGAGTATCCATCCTAAGTCTAAAAATTAGGAAATTCTATCAAATCAAGTTTGTTGATAAACTTAAACTGGTATTACGTTTATAGAATATTAACCCCGGGTTTACTAGAAATTTCTATAATGTTTCAGTTATTAATCAAAGAATTTTTTCGTGAAGTAATTATTGTTGTTAATTCCTATTTAGGCTTGGTAGACTGCCAGACTTAAACCGGAGAAAAAATCGCATAGGTCAATTTAGAACTTAAATATATTAGTATAGGAAAAACAAACTATTATCAAAAATTGTCGTGGCTGCAATTTTTGCCTTTCTGCAATTTTTAATAATAGCACAGAATTGCTGCGTATTGACAAAATGAACTGATAAACGTAAGCAAAGGCGGCAGAAACCGTGTCTGGACGCTTTTTCTTGCTGCGGGAAAAATTAAAATGAATTGTCGCACACGCACATTTGCAGTATTATACAAAAAATGTGTCTTATGCTGACAGAAATAAAACCGTTTTCACTAAACCGGAGTGGCTACGGCTACTCCGGTTTCTTGAATACCAATAATAGACAATTCTAGGACACGAGGGTACTGGACACAAGGGTACTGGACACGAGGGTACTGGGCACGAGGGCACTGGACACGAAGGTACCGAGCTAAGAAAAAATACTTTTGTCACAAATATAAAAATTTTTTAAACTGAATGAACTGAACTAAATTTTTGTCCTTGTTTGAATGCGTAAACAATTTTAAACGTTACATAAGTCTTTCGTTTTTAATTATAAATAACATTTTTGCTTGTTTAAATATGATGTAATTTAATAATAAAGAACTGTAAATTGTTTAAAAAACATCATACTAATTACGAAATTTTTAAAGATCATTTAACACACAATTTATACAGTGACTTTTTAATAAAAACAATAATAACGTTTGAAGCTTACTTCAAAGCTCTGGAGCTTCGAAACCCTGCCTTTAATTAATATTAAACAATCATTAGTGGAAAGAGAACGCCATTATTATTTAGAGAACGCCATTGTCAGAAGTTGTTTAATTACTGTTTTTTCTAAAACATTATACTTGTATGAAAATACAAAGCGAATTCTGCAGTTTTTTTGCTGTCATTTTTTATGTAGACTTTTTTCATCGACTCTTGATTAAAATAATCGATTTTTTAATAAAATCTTTGGAAAAAATAACTTCTGCAAAAGGAGATTTTAGTTGTAGAAATGTAAAAAATATCTTCTTGCCTTTTTTAGTCCACTCTAGCTTAGATAATTTACTTGAACACATGTGTTTATCATTTAAAACAAGACAAACAAAATGTGCTTTTAAAACCCAAAAACATACAAACAATTGTTAGATTTTTCATGTATGATATTTTATGCATTTACATCTAAGTACTGTATAGAGTGGTGAGTAACTTAAATAATCCAACAACGGATCTTTGGGAGTCTTCAAAATCCCACCATTGCACAGTAAACTTTATTTTCCTAAGCCTAAGCAAGACCGAAAAAAATAAGCTAAACTTTATCATAATATTATAATAATAGTTTGCTTTAAAAAATATGGAATAGTTTATTTTTAAAAAACGCCAGCAAATGTTTTACGAAAAATATTTACTAAAATGTTTTTGTATTTATTAATTGCAATTATGTTTGCAATTATTTTTTCCGAAGGCATTATTAAGAATTCATTTTTCTACACACCACGAAAAATAACCACAAAAATGTTGTGACAGCACAATCAAAGCATAACAGCAGTCCTAATGTTTATTATCTTTCGAGTCGTTTCATAGCTTCTCAGCATTTTTAAAGCTAGTTTTTATTTTTTTAAAATGTACAAAAATGTGAACAAATAACACGAAAATGCCAAACATTAAATTATTAATTTTGTTTTATGTCTTCTCAATAATTTTTTATAATCCTATTTTTTATAAGTCAGTCAAACAAACTAATGGTTTTTAAGTAAAACTAACTATTGTTATGCAATAAGTTTATCCCGCTTTATGCGGGAAGGTTATTTTTTTGCTCGTCAGTACCATCGTGTCCAGTACTCTCGTGTTCCCCCTTGCATAATGAATCGATTTTGCTACGAGGTTGTGGTGAACGCAATTTTTTTAAGCCCAGTACCTTTGTGTCCAGCACCCTCGTGTTTAGTACCCTCGTGTCCAGTACCCTCGTGTCCCGTTCCCATAATACACACAATTGCACATTTTTTGTTTTCAAGTTTCTCTAAGTATACGCTTTTACTAATTGTTTCACCAGCTGGCCTTTTTTGTCGTAAAAATAGAAGATTGATTTTAAAAATGCTAGATTTCCATTTCACCACCTGACCCCTAGTGTAAGTACGTGATTCTGAAGCAGGTTTTCCAGACTCTTTAAAAAAGAATAAAAGATATATATTTTGACATCACTAACTTGGTTTTTTTCAAAAAATTATTAAGTTTGATTTTGTAAATGGTCGATTTTCATTTACCACGATACCTCTATATTGTAGCTGTAGGTAGGTGACTCTGAAGCAAATTTTTCATCCTAATAGAATTCATCTTTAGTGTAAACGCAATTTACGTGATATTTTCCAGAACTTTTGTTTACCGTTTGCGATTTTTTTCGGCATTGCTTTGTGCTGAGATTTTTATGTGGGGAATTTATTTTTTGAGAAAAATATTCGTATTAATTTATTATTTTCTAAAACTTTAATAAAATTTAAAATCTAGGCTTTTTTTAACTTGGCCTTTCTTAGTAATTCATATGTTTTAGGTTATTAACTACAAATTGTAAATATTCGTATTTTAGGTTACGCTTGCTACAGACAGAAAATATTTGGTCGGTCTTATTATACAGGAAGGAGAAAAACTTGGTAAAAGCTAGCTTTTCTCCCATCTTGATTGCGTTTTTGAGAAAAATAACCCTATTGCATTACATTAGTATTTGTCAGCAATAATTCAAAACGTAAAGGTGTGGTACGGAATCAAACTTTTTGTCTTCGATTTTGATAATTTTTTGTGAAAATCTTACCACTGCCTTGAACAGCCCACAAATTTTTTTTCAACGAAATATCTCAAGTGGTTCAGGAGTTATAACCCCCCAAAATGGCGTTTTTTGCCAATTCTGTACGTGAAAGATTGCTCAATGAGTATAACGATTTAAGTTACAAATTATGTACTCAAAGAAAGCGGCTACTTTCTACTTTAATTTGATAGGTTTATCGTTAAGATTTGTGTAGTATTTGTCGATATATTGCATTTTTCGTACAAAAAACCCTCGATTGTTTCGCTAAAAACACGAAGTGAAGGAAAGAAAGGTTGGGCAACTTTCACAAAATCAGTGGCGTCGTTTGTAACGACGAAATATGTTTTTAACGAAAAAATTGCGGGTTTTTTGTACGGGAAACGCAATATTTCGACAAATATTGCACTAATCTTAACGATCAAAGTATCAAAATAAAGTAGAAAATAGCCGCTTTCTTTGAATATATAATTTGTAACGTAAATCGTTATACCCATTGAGCGATTTGTCACGTAAAAAATTGTCGAAAAACGCCATTTTTGGGGGGTCATAACTCCTGAACCACTGGAGATATTTTGTTTAAGAAATTTTTTGCAGGCTATTGGGGACAGTAGTAAGGTTTCCACAAAAAAATTATCAAAATCGAAGACAAAAAGTTTGACTCCGCACCGCACAGCACCTTTAAGCTTATAAAATACACTTTTTTGCTAACGAATCTATGCAGCACATTTCAGTTTGTTCACACACATCTATTGCCGCCTTTCGCTCTTTTTGCCAGATCCGTTAAATTGGGTTTATAAAAGTTACGAAAATCACATATTGTTTGATATTTTAATCAATCTCTGACACAGTTTTTCTTTTATTATTTTAGTTAAACATAGTGATTTTGACATTAAATCTATGTTAAATAACTAAATAAATTTGGTACAATAGGTTTAATTATATAAAAATGCACTTCTTCAAATTAAAAAAAAATCTGTATGTAGAATGATGGTCATTTTAATTTTGTCAATCAATCTGGGACTAAAAGCTGGCTCTTAATAATCAGTTGTTCCTGAATATTTATTAATAATTTTAAGAAATAGGAGATTCAATACAGCTAAATTTCCTTGGCTCAGCAGAGCATTAGTAGCAGAAATTCCAAAGGCAAATGCTTTTACGCAGTTTATTAAAAGGTTTAAATGTCATTCATCAGTAATGGATTATTCAAATGTAAGTTATTTGTTTTTTATGCAAAAGCATTAATTGTTTTCTATTAAAAAACAAACCACCTAAGGAAATACATTAATTTTGCGAAAAGGGGTGTTTGTATGTAGCCGTAAAAAGCGGCCTTGGAACCATCGCAAAATTATTAAAATTTTGGCGTTCTAAATAAAAACTAGTGAAGTTACAAGGACAAAAAGGCAAGTAAAGGCATTAGACACCCTAAAATTATACCCAAGTAAACAAAACAATACTTACCAAGATCTTAATTGTCAGCTAATTTTTTTAAAAGATGACAATAAATTTGAACATGCACATTTTTTGTTTAATAAATTCCAAACACAAATAACATTTGGAAAAAATGTATACTTACGACAATTCAGTTTGTATTTATCATTATATTTTATCTTGTACCGGTTTTGGGTATTATACACTTTTGTAATAAAAATTTTAAAAGAATAGGTCCACAAAAGCCATGAAAAAGATATAGAGCAATACATAAGTTGTTTTGAGAGGATCACAT
>JASAMX010021407.1:0-23036 GCA_030248175.1 Microlaimidae sp. YZB2_3
GATGATGTTATTTTATTTTCAAAAAAACGAATTCATGTTTTAAGAATATATATTTTGATGGATATTTGTTTTAAAATTTAAAATTTAAAAATTTTGTCGATTATTTTGATTATTAATTTGTTCAGAGTTAAAGCAAGCTGGCAATAGGTTCTTACGTAGGAAACCAACTACAAAACCATTTCATTTATAATAAATGATTTCTTATAAATTTCCTTTAAAGGTGCGGTACGGAGTCAAACTTTTTGTCTTTGATTTTGATTATTTTCAAAATATGTTATTTTATTTTGAAAAGAACGAATTAACGTTTTAAGAATATATATTTTGATGGATATTTGTTTTAAAATTTAAAATTTAAAAATTTTGTCGATTATTTTGATTATTAATTTGTTCAGAGTTAGCAAGCTGGCAATAGGTTCTTACGTAGGAAACTAACTACAAAACCATTTCATTTATAATAAATGATTTCTTATAAATTTCCTTTAAAGGTGCGGTACCGAGTCAAACTTTTTGTCTTTGATTTTGATTATTTTTGGTGGAAATCCTAACCTTGCCCTCAAAACCCCACAAAAATTTTTTCATCAAAATATCGCCAGTGGTTCAGGAGAAAAGAACCTCCAAAAATATCATTTTTTGACAATTTTGTACTTGAAAGATTGCTCAATGGGTATTTAAATTTAAATTACAAAATATGCACTCAGAAAAAGCGGCTACTGTCTACTTTAATTTGATATATTGATCGTTAAGATTGGTGCAGTATTTGTTGAGATATAGCGTTTCCCGTACAAAAAACCAGCGATTTTTTCGAAAAAAAGTGTGAGCAAAAGTGGTGGGAAAACTTTATCAAATCACTGCTTCAATTGGTGTTTTTAACAAAAAAATCGCGGAGTTTTTTAACGGGAAATGCAATATCTCACCAAATACTGCACCAATCTTACCGATTAAGTTATCAAATTAAAGTAGAAAATACCCGTTTTTTTTGATTGCATATTTTGTAATTTAAATTTTAACTATTGTGCAATCTTTAAACTATCAATCCATTCTATTTATTTCAATCCATTCTAGTAACGCTCATTTGAATATCAGTGGGACACTGATATTGTGCTGCATTAAAAACTTCTAATACAAACATACTAAAGCTAAAGTCTTCCAGGCTGAAATAAAGGGCGTAACCGTTCGCCACCAGGAAGAAATAAACAATAAACCCGCGAGCGAACCAAAATTAAAAAAATTTTTCAGTGGTTATGTAACCAATTTTTTTTGTTGGGTCATGTGTTTCTCTGCATGTGATATTTTCTCAAAGAGCGAGTGGTTACTTTACAACTCATCTATTTTCACCCTGATAGAATTTATCTTTAGTGTTGTATTTTATTCAAATTTTAGTTTAAAAAATACTGATCCTGTACGCTGTTTCATAAATGTTAGGATCATTTGATTTTTTGTAAATATTTACAAAGAAATGAAATCCTATGTTAAAGCATAGGGTTTTATGTAATTAATATTTATGCAAATTTTTGGTTTTTTAAGGGTTTTTTCAAAAGCCTATTGCATTTCTATTTCTTTGTATATTTCTACAATAAAGAAGTGAACATTTACAAAGAAGCGCATGTTCGTAACTATTATGAAATAGCGCTCTGGAACTAGAAAAAAATCCCAGTACTGTAACATCACTAAAGCGGTCTGAAACGCAAATAAAATTATTGCCCAAATTCTGGCTTCTACTTTGTCCCAGGTGACCATAAACAAAAGCTAAAACTTCAATTGACCAAAGTCAAATAAGAAATAATTTGAACGTACGTAACTTTCAAAGCATCTGACTCTTGCTGAAAAAACGCGCAAAACTGTTGAACGTACTATTGCTGAAATAAATATCATATGGAATGGCTAATCAGCTGCGTACCAACCATGCTCATGCAAATTATTTCATTTGTGACTTTGGTCGATTTCAGTCAAACTTAAGTTGTTTTTTAAAATGTTTTTGTCATTTATATCATCAAAAAAATCCCACTCTATTACCTAAAATTTAATTTTTTTATTTGTGTTTTAGACATTTTAAACGAACTATGTCCCAGGCATAAAGGTGCGGTACCGAGAAAAACTTTTTGTCTTCGATTTTGATTATTTTTTGTAAAAACCTGACCTTTTCTGCCCCCCTAGTCCACAAATTTTTTTTCATTCAAATATCCAGTGGTCCAAGAGATATGACCCTTCAAAAACGGCGTTTTTCGACAATTCTATACTTAAAAAATTGCTAAATGGACATAATAATTCACGTCAGAATTTTAAGGACCCTCAAAATTTCATATAGTTTTTGTGATCACGTCATATATGTCTTGTTCTGTGGAGCTAATAGAATTACTTTTAGCCAATCAGGGCTTAGGAAAAAGTTAGTCACCAATGGATGAAAGATCTCCTTTTTTCATGAGCACTAATTGGTTAAAAGTGATTCGATAACGTTATAACCCTGTAAAGAATATTAACAATGAACAATTTCCGTTTAAATTTAAACCTTCTACTTAAATTTGATACCTTGATCGTTTAGATTGGTGCAGTATTTGTCAAGATATTGCGTTTCCCGTACAAAAAACCCGCGATATTTTACAAAAAAACTAACCGACGGCAGTGATTTCATTAAGTTACCCAAAATTTGTGCCATCACTTTTTTGGGGTTTTTTTGTACGCGAAATGCAATATCTCGACTAATACTGCACCAATCTTAACGATCAAAGTATCAGTTTAATGTAGAAAGTATAGAAGCTTTCTTTAAGTGCATAATTTATTTTGTAATTTAAATTTTAATATAGATTGAGCAATCTTTTAAGTACAGAATTGTTGAAAAACGCCATTTTTTGAGGGTCATTTCTCCTGAAACACTTGAGATATTTTGATGAAAAAACTTTTGTGGGCTATTAGGGGCAGGGTTATTGTTTTCACAAAAAATAATCAAAATCGAAGAAAAAAGTTTGACTTTGTACCGCACCCTTAAGGGGCGGAGCTCCTAAGCTCCGTCCGCTTAAGATATCCGCAGTATGATATTAAAGGATAAGGACATTAGTTTATATTAGGGGTGTTTTGGAGCGGACCATAGTTCCGCTTTTAGGAGCTTCAGAGCAACCAACCTCTGGAGTTCCGGAGATCTTTGTTGAATTTCTTAACTAATTAATGGAATATTTAAACAGTAAGGTCCATAGATGATTTTTATTTTTTTGTAAACTTAATTTTTTTTAAAACTTATTTAAAACAAAAAATAGTTTTAAAACTAGAGATACAAGCATTTTAAAATACATCATTATACATATACCACAAATAAGTTTCGTACTAAATGCAACAATTTTCTTTAATGTCAAAAATAAAGTGTAACTTTTATAAAAAAATATTTAAAAATAACGAAATATATATGTATTAAGCATAATTTCATAATTGGTATCTTATGCTTTTTCTCTATGCTTATGCTTTTTCTCTATTTTATGCTTTTGCTTTAAAATCATAATCAAAATAAGTACTTAAAGATTTTTTCAAATTTTTCATACTAAACATTAAAATCTGATTAGTGAAGCGCGTCTGTCTTAATATTAAAATTTAATTTCCATAAAACGTATTTTACTGCAAAATTATTGTTAAATAATATGATTTCAAGTTCTAAGTTTTAAAGTTTTTCAGAATAAGACAGTAAATTAGGCTAATGAATAGTTGCGTTAGTATTTGTATTGGTTGTTTTCGTTTTTTTGGGTGCATTTGTGAATATTGGTTTAAGTTCTTTCACGGCGAGGGCTAAAACCTATCCCAAAATGACAGGAGCTTGGCTTTGAATTTTCACTCAGAAAGTTTATGTTTCATTTTTAGTAAATAGTTTTAGTTCACGTCAATTGGTTCGGTTTATTCCTAATCTATTAGGGTGTGGAATAAACCGAGCCCACCATGTTGTTGTGGGAGCTCTGACTTTTTTGTAATATGGGTGAACCCTAGATCACTTGAACAGTTTAAATTGACAAATCAGTAAATTCCTGTTTGCTGTGGTTGGCTTGTTTTTTGTCGTTTTTGAGGTAGGTAGGTTTGGCTATTCCTCTTCTCTTTTTTACGCTTTATCATTTATAACTCAGGGGTTTTAGTGAGCACCACATGAACGCCGGTGTAATCGTTCAAGTTCTTTCACGCTATATAAACATTTATACAACGGGGGTTCCAGTGGGCACCCAATGGACGCCGGTGTACGAATGGAGATCTTTTAGCGTCACCTACGCAGAAATAATCCATATTTTACGCAAGGAAAATAACCTTTTTGAAAAATATTTGATTGTATTTAAAATAAAACAAAATACTGCTGATAGTTTTTTGTAGATTTTTGGTACACAGCTTTTAAAAAATAAAGCATTTTAAAAGGTTTTTTGTAAGTTTTAAAACTGGGGGCAAAACTGGGGGCAAACTGGGGGCAAAACTGGGGGGAAACATCCAACAGGTATCGTTTATTTATTCATTTTAATAAAAACTGGTAATTTATAAAGTATTTCTAAATTAAGTTGATTTATGAAATGACTTTTTGAAAAGCCAAAATTAGGGCAATTAATGGCATAAACTAGAGCACGCCCTAATTTGGATGCGCGCTAATTAAGGTTGTAAATCTGTCAATATATAAGTCACCTTTTTATTATTGTGTTATATATTTTTGGGAATGCTGTTCTCAAGAGCAATGATAATTGGAGTAAAACAGGAATGTATCTTAGAGAAGATTGTTTTTTTACAACATATTGTTGATACGTTAATAGACTATTTCAACATAAGGAGTTTTAAACAGTAAAATTCCAATACACATTAGGTTGAATTTAAAATAATATTTAAATGAAAACTTCTATTAATTTTGCAGTATAAAATAACGTGTAAACACCAAAGGAAAAATATAAATTTGATTGTATTTGTAATAATGTAGTTATTAATGTTTAATTTTGTAAAATGCAAACATAAAAAATAAAATTACGATCATACCGAGCACCAAATATATAAGTAGGATTTTACTCGATAGTTAGCAGATGGTCCGATGGTCTAGTGGTTTGAGGCGGTCGGCCTCAGACTGCAAGGTCGGCAGTTCTATCCCAATTAAGTCTCTTTTTCATTTTTTGTACCGGGACGTATAATTTATATTAAGTTTTTTTTTTGTGGTAGATAGAATATAGCTGCATAATACTTTACTTGGTGTTTTTTTTAGAAAAATTATTTTCTGGAAGATTATTTACATATAAAATCCACAACAATAATGCAAAACAATATTTCTTCGAAGATTTTTAATTAAAAAATCAACCATAGTATTATATTAAAAGAAGTTAAACAATAGACTCTAAGAAGCTTTTTACATTACAGCACTTTGTTTTAAATTTTTTTCTGCCTATAGTAAAATATCTACATCAAAAATCCAGTATCTACATCAATCACTAGTAGATCTATTTTCTTTCTTATTTTATTAATACCAATCAATAATCAATGAATTGATTTTTTTTAAATATCTAAAAAGATCTGATTTTTTTATTAAATTCAATTTTAATAAGTTTAAATGAAATTTTTATAAGTTTAAGTTCCCGGTACAAAAAATGAAAACGGGACTCCATTGGGTTTCGAACTTCCGACCCTGCAGTCTATAGCCGACCGCCTCAAACCACAATACCATCGGTGCATCTGCTTATTATCGAGTAAAATCCTACTTATATATTCGGTGCTCGGTATGATAGTAATTTTATTTTTTATGTTCGCATTTTACGAAATTAAACATTAATAACTACATAATTACAAATCCAATTAAATTTAGATTTTGCCTTTAGTGTGTACACGTTATTTTACACTGCAAAATTAATAGAAGTTTTCATTTAAATTTTATTTTAATTTCAACTTTCAGCCTAATGTGTATTGGAATTTTACTGTGTAAAATGCCTTGTGTCGAAATAGTCAAAACATAAGACAGACAGACATTTTTTTGATTGACTAGTTTCAAAATTCCGCATCCTGTTGAAAGCAGCAAAATAACCAAAGTTGGTGCTTAGCCCTACATTTTTATATATTAGGTACTTTTGTTAGCAGTTGCTTATTTATTCATTTGATTTTTACTTTCTTTAATAAATTATAATTAAAAGTTACAATAACAACTCTTTAAAAATATATCTTATTTTCAACCTACAAATTTTAATGAAAAACATAGATAGTCTGTTTAAAGCCTGATTTTATTGGCTCTAAATTTCACAACTATTCTGTGTTTTTTTTAGCGATACTGAAAAAAATTTGACAAAAAAATTATCGTTTGCGCTCTTATAACTTTTGAACGCGCCGCGATCAATATGCAAATATCTCGCGTTAAGGTCCTTGTACTGTTGGCTACCTCCTGAAAAAAATTTTTTTCAAAAATTTTGAGGGGTTAGCCCCAAAACTGCCGAAATTGACGGTCGATTTTTTTCGGCCAAATTTCTAACTTTTTACCATATGGGGCTTTACGTCTGAAAATTTTTGTGCAGATTGCCCATACTTTCCTTAGCTCAAAAGATTATAATTTGTTAGGTGTAACCTATCTGGGTCGGGTACCCCGAGAGGTTAACAGGAGTCAATTTTACGATTTTTGCTAAAAATCTTTGTATGGGGGACACATTATGCATATTTCGGCATCATGCGCAAACACTGTTAGAGCCACAGGCCTGAGACCGGGGGAATTTATGCGGAAATTTAAGCTCTACATTTTGGTGATAGTCCAAAAAATATCTTGATGTCCTAAAGCACTGCAATGGCTGACCCCTAAAAAAAACTTTTGACACAGCCCCTCTACATAGGCGAATAATATATCATTTTAAAGCTCTCGGCGCGCTGATTTTAAAAATATACTCTAACTTGCTGGGTAACTCTAACTCTAACTCTAAATTTGCTCTAACTTGTTGGGTAACCAAAATACAGACCCCTTTGTACCCCCAAAATTAGTAAGGGGTGATTTTTTTATTTTTTTTATTTAGAAGCCGTGTTTATATTTGTTTGAAAGCTCTATGCGTGTTGATTTTAAAAATATTAATTCTGGCTATAATTTTTTATGGTTACCCGGTTACATACCCATATGTGTTTTTGGTTGGGTCCGCTAGGGGGGGTCCACCCCCGAGTGGAAGGCAAAAATTTTTTATGGGGGGGGGGGTCCAGGGGGGTCGGGACCCCCCTGGCTTTTTAGGGGGGGTCGACCTCGGGTGCGAGATTTCAAATTTAGGGGGGGGTCAGGGGGTCCAATTTTTTAGCAAAATTTTTTTAACTCAATAATTTAAGTGTTTTTAGGTCTAATATTGAATTTTATGTATTAAAACAGCCTATTTAGGCCTAAAAAGTGTATTTAAACACTGTTTTTAACTAAAAACCCATGTTTTTGACAGTAAATAAAAAAATATACTTCCAAATTGGTCGGGAGGGGGGGCGGGGGGACAGCCTCGCTAGTGAGGGGGTCAGGCCGGACCGCTCTCGAGCTTTGGGGGGAGGGGGGGCCCCTGAATTTTTTCTAGGGGGGGGGTACAAAATTTTGGCTCTAGGGGGGGGGGGGGCACCCCTCCCCCCCCCCCCCCCCCTGTCCCCCCCCCCCCCCAAAAGACACCTATGTACATACCCCAAATACTCCCAAATTTGAAAAATGGTAATTTTGCCATTTTTTTCATTTTAGGTGATGTGTTTATACTCATATGAAAGCTCTCGACGCACTGATTTTAAAAATATATAGTTTTTTAAATTTTCTTCAGTAGTTACCCAATTTTGCATCCATCAATGTACCCCCTAAAATTCTTAAGAGGTGAATTTATTATAATACCGTCATGTTTATACTCATATTAAAGCTCTTGACTCGCTGATTTCAAAAAAAATTAGTTTCAACTCGATTCACCAAATGGTTACCATTTTCACAACCAAAATGTACCCCCAAAATTTTTTAAGGGGTCTTTTTTATATATTTATTGTAATGCCGTCTTGTTTGTACTCATATAAAAGCTTTCAACACGCTGATCTCAAATATATAAATTTAAACTCGATTCACCCAATGGTTACCATTTTTACAACCAAAATGTACCCAAAAAATTTTTAGGGGGTCGTTTTCATATATTAAAGAAGAAAGAAAGAAAGAAAGAAAGAAAGAAAGAAAGAAAGAAAGAAAGAAAGAAAGAAAGAAAGAAAGAAAGAAAGAAAGAAAGAAAGAAAGAAAGAAAGAAAGAAAGAAAGAAAGAAAGAAAGAAAGAAAGAAAGAAAGAAAGAAAGAAAGAAAGAAAGAAAGAAAGAAAGAAAGAAAGAAAGAAAGAAACAAAGAAAGAAAGAAATAAAGAAAGAAAGAAAGAAATAAAGAAAGAAAGAAAGAAAGAAAGAAAGAAAGAAAGAAAGAAAGAAAGAAAGAAAGAAAGAAAGAAAGAAAGAAAGAAAGAAAGAAAGAAAAAAAGAAAGAAATTTATTTTAGCAATTATCTACAAATCCACAATATGCGTAAATCAGCACACAAGAAAGTTTAGTTAGTTTAAAAAAAATATATCACAATTAGTAATACAAAACACACTCCATAATAAAAAGAACAAGTAGAAGAAAATACATTTAAATAAATACAATACTACAAAAAAACAACATTAAATAGATGTACAAAATATACATTAGATAGATTAGATAGATAGATAGATATACATTAGATTAGATAGATAGATATACATATACAAAATAAACACAAAAGTTGGGAGACCTGGTGAAAGGAAAAAAAAACTAACATCACTTTTGTAAAATTAAGAATGTGTAATCAAGTAAGATAAAGAACTTGCTGTGTGCAATCTAAAAGCAACACAGTTAAGCTAAAAAAATGCTCAGAAGGCTCAAGTTGTTACGCTTAGGCACTAAAACTGAGCATAATAATTTTTAAATTAAAACACACCTTATGTTATTTTTGTCATTTTCTAAAAACTGTGACCGAATCAGCAGTGACCTTGGAGGTATCTAAAGCATTCTATTTCAAAATAGCGCGATTTCGAAAAGAGTATTTTCTTGTATCAATTCTACTTTCATCAATTTGCAGTTTAAAAGGATGTCCTTTAGTTTGGTTGGTGTTGAAAAAAAATAAATCTTTTGATTGAAGATATGATTTGCCATTTATTATTTTGTATATTTCACATAAGTTTGTTTTAGCTCTTCTGTCTGAAAGTTTTTCAAGTTTTAAAAAAGTCAAACGATTTTCATAGTTAGTGTATTTTAGACCACAGCATCTAAATAATCTTCTGGTATAACATTTTTGAACTTTTTCTATTAAATTACAATCTTTTATGAAATAAGGATTCCAAATGACACTGCAATATTTGAGCAGTGGCCTAATATAGGATTTATATGCTCGTACCAAGTTTGTAACTGATTTAGCTGTGAAAGTTCTGAAAATTAATGCAGACCTTTGCAGAACAGACTCAGCTATTTTTTGATATTGATAAAAAACTTCAGGTTATAAGACATATAAATACCTAAATCTTTAATTGTTTTGGCTTGCTTTAGAACATTGTTGTTTATGATGTAATCGTTGCATACAAAATCACCTATAGGACCAATATGGAAAGTTTCACATTTGTCTTCAGCAAGGTTTAGTTGCCAGGTTTTTGACCACTCAGCCACATTTTCAAGATCTTTTTGCATTTTAAAAACTTGAAGATTCATAGCTTGATTATTACTTATTGAAAAATCTGTATATATTTTCACATCATCTGCGAATAATATAAATTTTGACTTTTTTTACACAGTTAACAATATCATTGATATATATTAAAAATAAGAGTGGGCCCAAAACTGAACTTTGCGGAACTGAACTGGTTACTTTGTATGAGGAGGAAACAGAATTATTAATAACTACTTTAAATGTCCTGTTAGTCAGAAAGGCACTGATCCAATTAAGAAAATTTCCTGTAACTCCATATTGTTTAAGTTTTTGGTGAGAAACAGAGTCAAAAGCTCTGGCAAAGTCCAAATAGATAACATCCACAGACTTCTTGTTTTTTAGGCTTAGAGTCCAATCATTTACTACTTCTATTAATTGGGTAACAGTTGAACTTTTGTCCTTAAAACCATGTTGAAACCTTCATAATATTTTATGAAACAAGGAGTAAAGTTTGTCACGAACTAACACCTCCATGGTTTTTCCATTATTTATTGTAATACCGTCTTGCTTGTACTCATATAAAAACTTTCGACACGCTGATTTCAAAAACATAAATTTCAACTCGATTCACCCAATGGTTACCATTTTTACAACCAAAATGTACCCCCAATAATTTTTAGGGGGTCTTTTTTATATATTTATTGTAATACCGTCTTGTTTGTACTCATATAAAAGCTTTCGACACGCTGATATCAAAAATATAAATTTCAACTCAATTCACCCTATGGTTATCATTTTTACAACCAAAAAGGACCCCCAAAAATTTTTAGGGTCTTTTTTTATATTTATTGTAATACCGACTTGTTTGTACCCATATAAAAGCTTTTGACACGCTGATCTCAAAAATATAAATTTCAACTCGATTCACCCAACGGTTACCTTTTTTACAACCAAAATGTACCCCCCAAACTTTTTTACAAGTTTATATACTTAAAATATAATTGTTTGTATGTTTGATGTAAACTGGACTTAAAACGACTTAAAATTTCAAAGCGATTCCTTGCCGCTGAAGATAAAAGGTTATGAAATGTCAAATACTCAGAATTCACAGCGCAACCAAATACATTTGAAACCGTGGACACTATGACATATCAACTTAAACCAATGCTTCAAAACTTAAACAATCACATTCATTTAATTTTTATCATCAATATTCATGTTTTTTTATCTATTTGTTCACTTTCACATACTCAATTATTTGTTTTGGGGTTTTTTACGAAATTTCAACAGCTGAAATATTTTTCAATTTTTAAATAGTATATTTATTGTACATTTTGTTTATTAAAACAAAAATATTTATTTAATTTATTAAAACGAAAATAAAAATGAGGTTTTATGAGGGTTCGACCTCCCCACCTCTGTCAAAAAGACTACACCTTAACCAATTGCGCCTCGACACCAACGAAGAATCAAGTTCAAATGAAGATATATAAACAAATACTCCATATTAAATAGAATCTAATTAGCTCATAAAATTACGTTGGATTCTCTTGACTTGGCTGTCTACTTGATGGGGGAAATTTTTTAATCCAACAAACAAATAGAGAAGTCACGTTGGGTTTACCTTTAGACGTAATACTGTTCACACACAATTGGCGTTCACATACGTTTTTTAGATGAGTTTTTGGGTTTTTTAACGTAACCAATATGTGAATCGAGCTAAAATTTATATTTTTGAGATTAGCGTGTCGAAAGCTTTTATATGAGTACAAACAAGACGGTATTACAATAAATATACAAAAAAGACCCCCTAAAAATTTTTGGTGGTACATTTTGGTTGTAAAAATGGTAACCATTGGGTGAATCGAGTTAAAATTTATATTTTTGAGATCAGCGTGTCGAAAACTTTTATATGAGCACAAACAAGATGGTATTACAATAAATATATAAAAAAGACCCCCTAAAAATTTTTGGGGTACATTTTGGTTGTAAAAATGGTAACCATTGGGTAAATCGAGTTGAAAACAATTTTTTTGACATCAGCGTATCGAGAGCTTTGATATGAGTATAAACATGACGGTATTATAATAAAATCACCTCTTAAGAATTCAGGGGCGTAGCCGGGGGTAGGGCCAGGGGGGCACGGCCCCCCCAAACGGACCCTTTGGCCCGACCAAATCAGATGGACTAAAATTTATGATATAAAATAATTTGAAGATCAGTAAGAAAAAAGACGTTAGAAAAAAATTTTTGTATCAATCAAAAAGTTTTTTTAAAAGTTTACTACAACGACTGACTTAAAAAATTATTAAGGTTGTTCATTGAAACAAGAAGTTGTATTGTAATCAAGACAAGTAATACTCCATACTCCATTGTTAAGGACCAGTATAATCCTTGGATATGGTAGTCATATTTTAGATTCTTGCTTGATTTTTGGGTTTGGTTTTGGAAAAAAGTGGTTTTTTTATCTATGATTTTAATCGATAAATTACTTAATGCAATAATTGCGTGCAGTAATTTGCAATATTGCGCATGCCAAATCTTGCTCAAAACAACAATAAATAAAAAGACGAAATAAAATGTTTAAAAGATGAATTTTCTAAATCTAAATATTGAAAATGTTAAAAAATCATTTTTTAAAGCTAAGTTCTTAAAATCGCACCAAAAAAGCATTTTCTGAAGATGACATATTTAAAGACATGATTTTTAAAGTCAAAGTGTGTAAGACGAGATGTTAAAAGACGAATCTGCTACTTTTTAGTCCCGCTTCGTTTGAGTCCCGGAAAAAAATCACTGCAAGCTTCGTTTCAGTCCCGCTTCGTTTTAGTCCCGCTTCGTTTTAGTCCCGCTTCGTTTTAGTCCCGCTTCGTTTGAGTCCCGCTTCGTTTTAGTCCCGCTTCGTTTGAGTCCCGCTTCGTTTTAGTCCCGCTTCGTTTTAGTCCTGGAGGAAAATACATTCATCAACTTGTATCATTTTCCTGCGTGCAGTCTTTTTGTGCAAAATATTTGCATAATTAAAAAAATCGATTTACTCGCCAAAAGTTCAGTAGGCACAGCCAGCTGTTGTTTTTGTTTTCTTAATCCCCGGATGTTATTTATTACGTAACACGTGTATAATAAGTAATTAGCGTATGTTCAAAAAGAAAACTTTTGAATTAAATTTAATTAATGTGTCCAAAAAAAGATTATAAAAAGCTTCTTGTTTTTATTTGTTCATAGAAATTTTTTATTGAGTTGTTACAACAGAACGTTTATTAAAAGAGTGTTATTTCATGCAGAGTTTCATCGATCAAAGCAAATCCAAAAAAAAACATGAAAAACTAAATTACTTAAAATTTATTAGCAATTTTAAGTAGTTTTTAGGGGCGTTGGAGACCCTAAAGTTTGGAAATAAAATTTAGTTTGTTAAAAATTTTGTTGGTTATACCCAGGATTTCTTACTAAAATTTGAGGGTTCCAGTTTTAAACACGAATTGGGGTTTAAGGGATACACGGGCCTTACTTTTCTTACATTCCTGAGTATACCTTCCCCAAAACCGGGAGGTTGTCTTACTATCAAACAAACTGTAAGAATTTTAAATTTTCGTTCATTTCGATCATCGGTTATTGTAAAAAAAATATGAAATAACACACTTTTATATACATAAATATATGTATGTGTTCCGAACCTCCAATATCATGCTCTGAGCTCCGGCCATTTAAGACGAAGATATCACCGCAGCTCCGACCATTAAATGAGAAACTTATGTATATTAGATTCATTTATGTTAAAAAAACTATTGTATTTGCTTTTATATGATCCTTTTTATTGATATGTGATTCCTTTTATGATTTCTTACAAACATTTAATTGTAAAACAAAATTTTTGTTAAAACGTATACCAAAAAATTAGTGACATAAAAGCAAATTAAATGAAAAAATATTTTATTAACGTTTTTATGTTTTATATTATAGATTCTGAATTTATTGTTTTCTTTTCTGTATTTGGATGCGATAATAATAAAAATGTTGCAGATATAAAATAAAGGAATTTTCTAAAATTAATATAAAACTTTCCAAAAAAATAAAACATAAAAGTATTTCCAAATTTATTGTTTGGTTTTTAAAGGAGTAATACCACAAATCAAATTCCTGTAACGCCCGGATCATACAACTTTGTTACTGAACCGATATAATTAAAATTTATGAATGTTGTTGAATTAGGCTGGAGAAACCAAAATATTTAATTTGAAGTAGATTAAGATTAAAAGAGTAGTTTTGTATTAAAAGAGTACTCCATTCACGGCATTATAGAAATTTGGTTTGCGACAGTCCTTATTTAATTGCTATAAACTAAACGGAGCAAAAAACTAAAAATAGTTTTGACGTCCACATTAAGATTAAGGTTTTGTATTAAAAGAGTAGTCCATTTAGGGCGTTATAGAAATTTGATTTGTGACAGTGTTCTTTTGATTACTGTAAACTAAATGGGTTAAAAAACTAAAAAAAGTTTAAATATATGAAACAATTCTGAAATTCTTAAATCAATGCAAAATGAATCAAATAAGCTTAGAAAATTGTAGTAAAAAGGTCTTTGTATGAAACAAAATATTGGGGCAAAATGACTTGCGCGGATTTTTTGCCGCGGATTTTTTGCCAAGACTGAAATGAAGCTTGCAGCGTTTTTTCCGAGACTGAAACGAAGCAACGTAGCAGGAACTAGTTTATAAACGCATTTTACGCCAGGACTAAAACGAAGCGGGACTCAAATGAAGCGGGACTAAAACGAAGTGGGACTAAAACGAAGCGGGACTAAAACGAAGCGGGACTAAAACGAAGCAGGACTAAAACGAAGCGGGACTGAAACGAAGCTCGCAGTGATTTTTTTCCGGGACTAAAACGAAGCGGGACTAAAACGAAGCGGACCCTTAAAAGACCTATTGGCAAAAATTTTAGGAAAAAAGTTTAGTTAGATTTTACTACAGTGACAAATTTGCAGTTGCATGTGCGCAATTGTGCGACTTTCCAAGTACAAATTTGCTGAGAAAAATCAATGTTTCTAGTTTTGTCCTTTGGCGTATCTGTGTGTTAGTCATATTTATATATAATTATTAGTTTTGAATTCAGTGCTTGTGCATTTTAAACTTGCGCAAACTTGCAAACGCGAAGCGAACACAACCCAAATAATGTAAACTGAGAAATGGCATAAAGCTTTGATTAGTTTTCTAACATGTTTAATTATAAAAATTAACAAAAAAAATAAAATAACTGTAAATAAATTTAATTGATGCAATTATAAAATTTTTTAACAAGTCTTAAAGTAAATGTGAAGCATAAACGTGAAGGTCTTACCTGAGCCAAAACATAACAAAACTAATAAAAAAGTTTTAGAGTAGTTTTTTATCTAATTTTGACTCAATTATAGCTGTTAGTATGGAAATATCTAGCATTACAAAATTTTGGGTCCGCAGTCCCGCCGCGAAATCAGAATTTGCTATGAAACCAATGATTTTTACCAAAGTTTTTCAGAAACCGGAGATAAAATAACAATATTAAACCAATTTCGAATACTTTTGGCAACTTCTGACCATTATTTAGAGCTATTTTAAGCACAAGTAGCCCGTGTCAGCCATAGGCTGGCAAATAATTTTTCCCGCATTTTTTATATTCATTTCCTTTTTTTTCTTTAAAATTTAACCCTTTTATGCCATTCCCGTGCTTGTAAAGCTTTACAGTGATACCTCAGTTACCCACTCTAATTTTAGTTGGGGAGAAGGGACTTTCCCTCTTTTGGTGAAAATATTTTGTCCAGCATAAAGTTGTCCGTCTTAATTTTTTACTAATTTCAACCACCTTATGGTGCTCCATGAACTGTAAAGTTTCCCATATAATATCTCATTTATCCTAATTTTTTCTGTGGTTGGGAGGAAGGCTCTTCCATCTTTGTAAAAAATATGTTATCCAATATAAAGATGTTCATGTTATTATTTTTAAATTTTAACCCATTTATGACATTCTCCAAACTGTAAGCTTTGCAATGATACCTCATTTAACCCAATCCGTTTTGTAGTTGGGAAGAAGCCCCCCTTTTGGTCAAAATGCGTTGTCCAGCATAAAAATGTCCTTGTTATTTATTTTTTGAAACATTCAACTCTTTTATGACATTCCTTGAAACTTAAGCTTTGCAATGATATCTCATTTAGCCCAATCCTTTTCGTGGTTAAGAAAAAAGTTTGTTGCCCCTTTTAGTGAAAAAACGTTTTCCAGCATAAAGATGTCCATGTTCATTTTTCCAAAAATCATGATATTCTGGCTTTAGATTGCCTAATTACTCTTTCCAATAAGTTTGAGTCAATTCTGAGTCAAAAAATTTTTTAAGTTCCAAAATCCATAGGGTCCCCCTTTGGTGAAAACGCGTTGTCCAGTATAAAGATGTCCATGTAAATTGTTTCAAAATTTCAACTCTCTTACGAGTACGACATTCCCTGGGGTATAAGCTTTCCAACGATACCTCATTCACCTTAATCCGTTGGGTGGTTAGGGAGGAATTAGGGAACACACAGACAGACAGACACACACACACACACACACACACACACACAGACATTACGTCTATTTATATATAGATTAATAAGGTTTTTAATATGTAAATTTATTTCCGTTAACCAGAAAAAAAACATTTCATTATGCTTTAATTTAATACAAAAAATCACGTCAAAATTTTTCAAATAGATGTATGTTTTATTATTTGTACTATTCTAATTTCAAAAATAAAACAAACAACAAAATGCATTTAATTTGAGAGGAACTTTGTTTCGTGGTGGGACCGCCGACCCAATTTTTGTAATGCTAGGTAGGTCCATTATTACAGCAATTTATATTTGTTATTGAAGATCTACCTATCTAACAAAAATTTTCTGATGAATATATATGTTTTGAGAGTGTCTTAAACTTAAAAGGAGTATTCAGCTCCAAACAGTTTTTGTAAACAAAAAATCTTTCAAACTATATAAATGCAATGTGGTGTGAACTTTGAGGTACCCGCTTCTGGAATAAAAAATATTGATTCATAGAGATAATGGATGGACTGCTAAATTACTAAATTCAAAGTTTTAAATAAGGTTTCTAATAGCAGTTTTTGGCTCTATTTTCAAAAAATTTTTCTGGGGGGCTACAGCCCCCCAGACCCCCCAATGGTTAGGGGGGCTCCGCCGCCTCCCAAACCCCTCCGTTTAGCACTTTTTTGAATGATGACAATTGTGCCCCACCTTTTCTCGCTCCGGCCCCCCCAGTCAACCATTCCTGGCTACGCCCCTGTAAGAATTTTAGGGGGTATATTGATGGGTGCAAAATTGGGTAGCCACTGAAGAAAGAAAAAAACAATAAAAAAACCCAGCACACAGAAACGCCACTTAAGAAGAAAGTTTAAAAAACTATATATTTTTGAAATCAGTGCATCGAGAGCTATCATAGAAGTAAAAAAACGGCACCTAAGAAAAAAAAAAAAAAAAAATTTCTTAATATTTAAAAAAAAAATTAAAAATTTCTTAAGAATTTTTAAAATAAAATTTTCAGGCCCGAGCTTCTAAAATGCGTACTTTAAATTCAAATTTTCTTAGTGGTGCGTTTCGGAATATCTTTTCTGGGAGCAGAGTCTGAAATTAACATTGCATTGTACTGATATTTGAGAAGGATTTTTTTGAGAGGGATGCGGCAATACATTTGTGTTTTATTACCACACTAATTGCAGGCTATTTGTGCTGCTTTTGTTTTTCTGGTTACCCTGATTTTCTACACGGACCACCCGAGAAAAGCTCTCTTTATTAGTCAAGAAGAAATTAATTACATATACTGGAATCGTTCAGACAACACTTCTAAAACAACGAAAATTCCATGGAAAGAACTGCTGCTGTCATCTGCTGTTATTGCCAGTTGGATATCCCATTTTGGAACAGGTTTTGTATCTTTCTTCATCTTGTCCTACATCCCTTTGTATTTCAAAAACGTGCTCTATTTGGATGTGAAGAAAAACGGAATTGTTTCCTCCATGTCAATGCTGAATAAATTCGTATTTAGAATTGGCTCCGCAGTACTGTCTGACCGTCTTGCAACCTACATGTCAGAAACTGCAGTGGTAAACATTTTCATTTCAATCGACCTGGGAGTAACAGCTGTGCTTTTGCTGATTGTGGCATTTCTAGACTGTCTGCATTCAGATTTAGCAATTGCGCTAGTCACGCTAACGTCAGGTTGCACTGGGTCTAGTATTTCCGGTTATGGACGTTCTTATAGACATATGGCCTCTCAGTTCTCATCAACACTGGCCTCTTTTGGACAAATGGCGGCTTTAATTGCGGGTAGTTTACTTATTGTGTTCTATTTCCAAATTATTCTTGAAAATAATTATTTGTTTACAGAGTAAAATTCATTCTAATAAATTGATATATTTAACGTAACCCTCTAAAAATGACAAGATTTAAAAGACTGACAAGAATATGTTTATAAAACAATGTACTTTTAGTAAAAATATGTCTAGACTGCCAAAATCGTTATTCACTTTTACAAGCATGACAAACATCTCGGTCCTTTTTCCCCTATTGCTGCTGCATATATTTCAATTTTTTATCGTTGATTAGAATTTTTTATCGCCTTAACCAAAACCACAATACTATAAGCATGAGCATGCTTTTCCAAGGATGCGTAATATTAAAAAGTTTGTAATACATGGGTGTTTTACCCAGAACTAGTTTTTAATAAACCTTTTATCATACTACATCCTGGTAAGAACAGGTGGCCTTATTTAGAAAGGCAGGTGTTCTTTTACTTGCCTTTGGAAGCAATTTTAGCTACCTGCACTGTGCTTCCGATCTACTTCCAAGACATTTTGATTGCCTCCTTCCTGCCTTCAAGGCAGGTGTTACTCTCTGTCACCTGTCTCTGGTCTACTGGAGGCAGTTTCAAGAACCGTTTTACCACAATATCAAGATTCTACTCTCTTAAAATAGTTAGTAACTTTTTACGAACAAAACTACTAATTAATTCCTTGAAAAGGAACCAGTCAAAAAGTTAGTAGATTTTTTACTAAATCAAGTAGTTAAGTAAATATATGAAAAAATTACTAATTAAAGTAGTAGATTATAAGCTTTTACTAAACAATTTAATAGATTCTTTTACTAAGTAATTTGTTACAATTCCTTCTTTCTCTAATAAATAAATTAAAATTTTGTTATTTCGGCCTTTAGAAAAATTCTGACAATAGTTGAAATCGATTAAATTTTTAGAGATTTCGGTTTAAACAAGTTCATGTTATAAGGAAACGTTGTTCAGTTCATGATGAGGGTATACCCAACCACCAAAATGAACCATTTAACGTTTTGGTATTAAAAATGCAAACAATCAAGGGGATACCCATTATTACCTAATAAGGGCGCCCCTTCACTCTGCCTTATTGGGGTGTGGGATTTTTAGAGCCGTTATAAAAGATTTTGAGCCTTGAAAATAGAAATTTGGTGGGAGCGAAAAGTAAAAACACATGGTTTGGGTTAGGTTGAGGTTTTGACTTGAGCTTAGCGATAGGCTTTAGTGGTTTCACGCATGATCATTGACTTTGATTACTCGAATTTGCAAAGTAAGAATAAAATCCACATAATAACACATCAAATAATAAAATAAAATGCATAAAACAAATATTTCAAATCGTATCGTAATAAAGAAAATGAAATGTAATTGCTACATTTTCACCACGACTGAGAATGGACTTCTCAAAAAATGAAGATAAGACAGATAAGCAACAACTAAAAGCCTGTTGCAGAAACGATTATAAATCTGCAACCAATGCTTTAGTTTATATGCATATACTGTTTAAGCAATTCATGGCGATCTCCTTGAATCAATCTTGAAATAAAAAAATAAATAAAAACATCTATTCTTTTAATACTAGACATTTTTAGCAAAAAATTATAAAAATAAAACGTTTAACAGTAAATGACCCAAATTTTTCCTAATTTACAGTGTACAACGTAACCGATTTAGTGGTTCAAAACACTTAAATTTATTGACGTTATTGTAGAATTTTTTTTCGAACACAGATCGGCGACTTTGCGTTATGAGGAGTTCAAGCACCATACAAAGTTAATGCCAGAAACTATAATCTTTAAACATTTTTGCTTAAAAATTTTTGTGCATGAATATATTATTTATTTATCAATTCCTGTAAATATACCATCTTGATTATTAATATATTAGTATTAATTGCGTGGGCAAACGTGCTGGGCAAATTCTGGTTTTTTGTGCATAAAAACATGCAGTTTGTATGCGTTTCTTTTTTTCTAACACGTCCACCCAAGCAAACTCAATATTCCATAATCAAAAAGCAGTAGGGATTGACAGGTCATAAGGGATTTACTCATAAACACGCACAAAACACCGCCTGCCCTGTTTTTGTGGTCAAATCAAAATACAAATAAAGACAAGTCAAGGCGTTTGTTTGTTTTTTTTTGTTAAAACAATTTTGTCCCACCATATGTCACTACATAATATTATGTTTTTAGACGCATTACACAAAAAATTATTCAATAAATCAATCATCCCCTCTCCTGTATATCTTACACAAATAAGGAAGCGATTTGTTATAAGTAGAAGCGCCACACATAAAAGTTTACCACACAAAAAAATGACGAACCAATTTTCTCCCTCAAAATAGCCCCGTTGATTAATTACTAATTAAAATCTAAAATTTAAAAGTTCGGCTACATAGGCTTGTTTTTTGTCAAATATTATTATAATCATCTAAACCTGTGCACGTTGCGGCGATGTCCCCTTTTTACGGGGTTGTGCCTCCCTCTTTTTATTGTAGTACCCCAGCTCGAAAATAATACCAAATCCCAAAAATTATTTTGCACTTTTTTCCTTAATTTTTTCAAGATTTAACTTTGGCTACAAAGGCTTGTTTTTTGTCAAATATTATTATAATCATCTAAACTTGTGCACGTTGCGGCGATGTTTCCTTTATATGGGGCTATGCCCCCCCCCACAATTGGTTGTTGTACCTCCACTGGAAAATAATACCAAATCCTAAAAAATATTTGCACTTTTTCCTTCAAAGTTTAACGTATGTTTGCGAAATTTAAACCATAATGCACCTATTTTTACTTAAATTTGTCATTTGTTTCTAATTTTCGCTCTTTTTTGTACGTCGCTGATTCAAAAAAGTGCCTTGCCCCGTGCCCCCAATTTTAGAACTGGACCCATTAAAGCCCTGGTGGCATTGAACAGAGCGATTGAAAAAGATTCTTAAAATACCATAATTGGCACCAAAAAGAGTTACATTTAGTCAAATTTAGTCGTTCAAAACATGAACAAAATAATAAACCGACTGTCGAGCGTTGTATGGCAATAAAAATGAAAAAAATCATGAAATATATAATGCCAAAAATACATGAAATTTAATTAATAAAGAAAATAAGAATGAGAAATGAAATACAAATCATACGGGCTATGTGTGGATCCAACCCAAATGCATACGTTATGCATAAATTCATATGCATACGTATGCCTATTTTTTTAGTTATATGCATACGTATGCATTATTCCGCAAAGTATAGGCATACGTATACATTTTTTTGTTTAAAACTTTTATTTATACGTTTTTTTTATTTCCAAAATATGCATATGTACGCATATTTTGCAACTTATATGCATACGTATGCATTTTTCCGGAAAGAATATGCATACGTATGCATTTTTTGCAACTTTTATGCATACGTATGCATAAAAGTTAGAAAAAAATACATACACATGCATAAAAGATTGAGAAAAAAAATGCATATATGCATATATGCAAAATGCATATATGCATGATCCACACAAAGCCCGCATAATTTTTTCTTCATTTTTCATTCTTCTTTTCTTTATTAATTAATATTCATGTATTCTTCATAATGTATCAATTTTTTTTATTTTTTACGTGCTGACTAGGTGCTATGTTAGCACGTTGTTTAAAACCTCTTGATAATGTTTTAATTTTTGGATTTGGGTTTTTTCCAAGAAATTTTTAAGACATTATATAGAAGTCTTTATAGTTTTAAATTATTTAAAGTGTTTTCAAAAAATTTAACAAAATAATCCTTGACATTAATTTTTAATTATTCATAGAATTGCAATTAAGTAAGACAAAACTCCTGAGCTTTGAAAATCGCTATTCCATAGAATTTAAAGCTTCGAGGAATATCACTAGTAATATACAATAAAAAATTTAAACCAAAAACATCTTTTAGTTTTAGTTTAATTCATTGGATATTTATAAATAATTTTGGCACTGTAAACTATTTTCTGCTAAATTTGCTTTAAAGTCCGAAAGTGGGTTTACTTAATTTTTAAAAAAAAGGCGCTTGTGTAATTTTTTTACAAAGAAAAACTTTATTAAAATCCTTTAATTGTTTCTAAATCTATACCAAATTACAGCATACTTTTGTACTAATTTCAATTTTACTTGTAAAGTTAAAAAAATAACATTGTAATTACAAACAAATGAAAATGTATAAGTTTCATAGCCTACTATGCTTTTACTATAATATCAATCACTAAGTATTGTACGTAATAACTAATAGTGCCAAAATAGAAAAACAATAAATTTTATATTTTTTTAATATTTTGCCTGATATTAAACACAAATATTAAAACTTTTGGGGGAAACTTTACGCATAGATAATACAAAGAATATATAACAAAAGAGAATGTCCGTACACTAAATTTGTGAAACAAAATGCTGCTAGAAACGTGGCACATGCGCAACTCATTATTTTTTGTTGTGCAATAATAATCGCGATGCGAAAAAAGCATCAGTAAGTGCACAAAAGTGGCACATTTTACTGCAAGAAAACTATTTAAGACTGTTTTAAAAATCGCTGTGCGAAAAAAATTGCGCAGGTGCAATTTTTTAGCTAAATTTTATTTAGAAATTTAGTGTACAGTCAGACATTCTCTTGTGTTATTTGATGCATATATATACCAATACACATAAAATAATTAAATTGATCCGTCACTCTTTTTAATTTTTTGCACATTGCGGTAAAAAAAAGTTTTTACTGCTGAATTTTTTCAGAAAATGAAAACTCTTTGTGGCGCAGACATTATTCCTTGCACTGGCTTAGTGAAATGCAAATAAAATCCAACTAATAAACAGCGCTATTTAAATTATTTAATTGGGATGGAAAATTTCAAGTCACGCTACAGCCTTATAATAAAACATTACCCAATATATTAATTGGTGACCTTTTTTAAAAAAAAAACTTGCTTACTTAGAGGTGCAGTACCGAGTGAAATTTTTTGTTTTTGCTTTTGATAATTTTTGGTGAAAACCTTACCCCTGACCCCAATAGCCCACAAATATTTTTACATCAAAATATCTCCAGTTGTTTAGGAGATATGAGTCTCCAAAAATGGCGTTTTTCGACGATTCTGT
>JASAMX010021408.1:0-13399 GCA_030248175.1 Microlaimidae sp. YZB2_3
TACGAGCTTTTAAAACTAAAAACCCCAAAATTCTTGTGAAAGCCTACACTACTTATGTAAGTCCACTTTTAGAATACCAAACCTCAGTATGGTCCCCTTTTCTGCAAAAAGATGTCGAAATTTTAAAACGTTGTCAAAGAAATTTTACGAAACGTGTAAGCAAAAAATGCGGCATATCTTAAGAAAATTACAAAAATAGATTGAACGAACTAAATCTCGAAAGCTTGGAAAGACGTAGGGTGGTAAATGACCTCATTCTCTGCTTTAAAATAGTACATCATTTTGTTGATGTTAATCATGAGGATTTCTTTGTGGTTGATACTAATGACCGCTTGCGCGGAAACGGTCTTAAGCTAAGGAAAGTTGGAAAACTTTCGAATCGACATAAGAAAATACTTTTTTTTGATCAGTTATTGATATATGGAATGAGCTGGATCATGATATAGTTAACTCCCTCCGCTATCCTTTCTAAAAACACATCTAACAAGAAATACTTCTAAAACTCTGCACTCAAATAATTACATAAATTAACCTCGTGCCTTTTGGCATGATTCCCATACGCGTCCCAAAATTCGATTTGACCGACCCTAATGTAAAATACACTTATAAAACATCTTTATATCCTAAATTAGACCCGTAGACTTGTTTTTGTGGTTATTTTTGAGATTTAAGCTTTTGATTACAAGTTATAAGCCGATTTATACCCAAAAATTGCCCTATTTTGGCATGTACAATTTATTTTATTAAGAAATTTTTTATTAAGCCTTTAATCAAATTAATATTATTTTTTTCGTGTAACCAAATGTCTTGCAAATACAAATATACTTTTATTTTTTTCATGATAACAACCAATTTTTTATAATAACCGTTCAAATACGCATAAAATTTTAGTAGTGAAAAAATTCACATTATTGAAAAACAACTTATTTTAATAAAAACCAATTATATTACAAATTTGTTTGATTTTTAGGTTTTGCTTAGGCTTAGGAACAAAAAATCGGTGAAAAACTAAGTTTAAATTAGCGTTTAAAGCCAAAAAAATTTTGTTGTCCATGTTTTTGGTGGTCCATGTAACTTTTGAATTTTAACTTTTTTTGAAAATTTTTAAGTTCTTCAGACTTTTAGCATTGTTAAAACATAGTTTTTAATTTAATTTGTGCTTTTACAATTTTTTTTATTAACATCATAAATTGCATATGCTGAAAAAGGTCATTTTTTGGGTATAAATTAGTTCATAACTCTTTTCGATAAGGCCAAATCTTAAAAATAACTATCAAAACGAAGTCTGCGTTTTCGATTTAGTGTACAAAGATGTTTTATATATGTATTTTACTTTAGAATCGGTCAAATCGAATTTTGGGACGCGTATGGGAATCGTACCGTGCCTTTTGTTACTAATATATATTGTTCTATACCAACTTGTATTGATGTACGTATACATGTATTCACACATAAGTGTGAATTTTGTGTGAATTTCTACATTTTGTGCGTGTATTACCTTTTATGAATAAATGACTTATGACTTAAACCTTAATGCAGTTCTGAAGCGCCTTCAAAACTGGAAGAAATGTGCACCCGATGCACTGGTCATATCATTATACAGAATATGCGAATATTACTCCCATGAATTCAACCGTGGTTTTAATGGCTTAGGTAAAAAACCCTTAAAGGTGCGGTGCGGGGTCAAACTTTTTGTCAAATTCTTAGATTGTTTATTTTAAAGAAATTGTTATTTTATGCGAAATATACAATTTTAGACTAAAAAAAAGTTTTAGATGTGCGCCAGAGTTCATTAAAATGAAGAATCAAAGTTTGAATTTGTAAAGTAATTATTATTATTCTCAAAAATAATAAAATGTTTTAAACCATAGGGTTCAGTCATTTTTGGCGTATTTTAAATGGTTTTGGGTTATAAAAAACAAATTTGCCTCTTTTTTATGCGGAATTTTCTAACCAATTCATCGAGACTGAGAATTTTAATTTCTTGTTGACAGCAACACTGCCCGGACCCCCCCAGTAATTTTGGCAGAGAGCCATAAATTTATTTAATTACAATTTGGAACATTTTTAAACAGTTTTTAGTGATGGAATTTTTTATAAAATCAACAAACACAAAGATTTCTTACGAATAATTAAAAAAGTGGCTCTAAAATACGTATATAAAGTTAGCGCGCGAAATTTGTGCGCGCACGAATTTCCGCGAACAAATTTTGAGCCTGTATATTTTTAGTCGCCTCTACCGTAAAACACTGTTTTTGCGCCCATCGCACATTGAGGCACAATATTGGTATGAAAAAAATACGTAATTTTTTAAATTAATTTTGAATAATAAAATTATTATAAACAATTAAAACATTAAATAAAAATGATAAATTGTAAAAAAAACACTTGGTGGGACTGGTGAGAAAATTTAAAGCGTTAAATTTCCTGGAAGTACGCCTCTTAATTAGAATTATCACGATAAACTGTTATCAAATGATTTATTCAAAAAACTGAAAACCGAAGCCAAAGCAAAACCTAAAAATCAAGCAAAACTTTATCATGGTAAATTTGTATTTAATGATGCTTTGTGAACTAAAGAGTAAAAACCTTACTTTTTCCTAAGTCTAAGCAAAACCAAAAAATCAAAGAAATTTATCATTGGGGGGAGTGGAAACTCGCTTTTTTGAAAATACGTTTACAAAATCGCATCTAAAAGACAAGTTTTCCGAAGACAAGATGTTTAAAAGACGAGTTTTCCGAAGACGAATTGTTGAAAGACGAGATGTAGAAGACAAAATTTCTGGACACCAAAATTATTTCGTAAAACGGAGTAGCTTTTTTTGTTTTTTAGTTTGCAATATGAATCAAATTTTGTTCTGAATAGTTTATCGGTTTGTTCAGCTTTTAAAGTTTAAAAAAGTAAATGTTTTCCTAATAACAAACAACAATAACGTATTTAAATATCAAAGAGTTATGTTTTATAATATTTTTCCATGTACCAATATTGTGCTTCAATGTGCGATAGGCGCAAAAACCGTTTTTTACGTACACGTGACTGAAAATATACAGGCTAAAAATTCGTGCGCGGAAATTCGTGCGCGCACGAATTTCATGCGCTAACTTTATATACGTCTCTAAAATACGTTTTATTTCTTGCCCGGTATTTCTTTTAAGATCACCCAGCTTTTATCTTTTTGACTTGTTTTGGCACAAAGCCAAAAAAATAACTACCCAATATGTTTGCTCCAAAAAAATTTTTTCAAACGCAAGGCAAGTTAAAGCCTTAACATACTCCTAACCATTTAAATTAGCTTTGTTTTTTTTAAATCGATGTTTCAAAATGAAGAAAATTGAACCGCCCGGCTTTTATCCTCTCAATGTACCCTTCTTAAAAATAACCTCCGCCCGGGTTTTATACTCACAGATGCTATTGGCAAGATGCCATAAATATATTTTTATTTAATTCTTGCTGATTGAAAAGTTTTATGCGCAAACTTTTGTCAAAATGTAGTACAACCACTAATCTTAAATTTTATAACTTAATTTTCGGTCAAGTGTAGATTTAAATACATTTTTTTTCAACCGCCCGGGTTTTATCCCCTGCTATTGCCTGGCCGCCTGGGTTTTATTCTCTCCCTTTTAGCTGCCTTATTTGTTAAAGGGAACGCGTCGTAATTAAGGTTATTGGAAAAACGAGTGGAACAAATGTAGTGAGAAGACCGGCGGAAGACATGCGGGAACGCATGCTAAAGTGTTTTCAATTGCGAGAGCCGGCGTGAACGCATGCTAAAAGTTTTTTTTAAAAAAACGCATTTTAATTCAAATCAAATTTATTTTAATATCAAAACTAATTAGAAAATTCATATTTCATTAGTTTTAGCTATTTTAATGAATATTTATTGTCATTTTTGCTTAAAAACCGCATAAAAGCTAAAGCCAGCGGGAAAGCCGGCGGGAAGACATGCGCGAAAGCATGCCAACTTCCTCGCGGTAGCCTAAACCTAAGCAAAAGACTGAGCCTAAGCAAAATCTAAGCCTAAGCAAAAGTCTAAACCTGAGCGAAACCTAAACCTAAGCCTAAACAGCAAAACCTGAAAATCAACCAAAATTTTTTATGATAAATTTTCATTTAACGTTGTGTTTTCAAATATTTAAAAAAACCCATCATCACTTTTGACTGAAATGAACAAACCCTGCTTGGCGACATTATAAAAACAACAAGACACTTTTTGAAAAAAAAAATTACGAAAATTAATTCTGCCGTCATATTGCCGCCGTCATAGTCAGTTCCGTCATATTAAATCTAAGCCTGCTTGTCCCTGAGCCTAAGCGAAGCCTTAAAAATAAGCTAAACTTTTACCGCGCAGTTATTTGATAAAGTTTAGGTTGTTTTTCAGGTTTCGCTTAGGTTTAGAAACACGCAGCCGGGTGTCCGGAAAAAATACATTCTGCATAATATCTTCGGAAAGAATCTCTTCTGCAATAATAACTTTTGCAAAAATACATTCCAGTAAAATATCTTCGGAAAAAATAACTTCTCGCCGTGCGTCGCAGAAGATATTATGCTGGAAGGTATTCTTTCCGCCTTTCTAACGCTGAACGTTGGATGAATAAACCGACGAGTGAGGCGCGCAGCGGAATGGAAATAAACAAATTTTATAATTTAAAACATTACGTAAAAGCTGTAGATAATAAAAATATAAACATTTTTTAAAGAAGCATTATTTAATAATGTATCATAATACAATTTAGCTTGATTTTAGGTTTTGCTTAGGCTTAGGAAAATAAATTTAATCAAAACAAAGTTTTGAATAATTTTTAAAGCATTTAAAATCAACTAAGAATGTTTTATACTGAGTTTTCAAAACCATAAAGTTTAGCACAGCGGAAAAAAAATAAACAAATCGTATTATTTAAAACATTACAAACCATTGATAACAAAAATTAGATTTTTCTAATAAAACATTATTAAAAAATGCATTACAATACAATTTCGCTCGATTTTAAGGTTTTGCTTAGGCTCAGGAAAAAAAATTAATTAAAACTAAGTGTTAATTTGCTTTTAAAGCCTTTTACACTAGTATGATTTTATACTTTAAGTTTTTAGAAGCAGTAAGTTTTTAATTTGTCCATAAGCGAGTAATTTTACGTTTAGAATTTAACAAACCAGTGTACTTTTCCTTTAGTAATTTAGTTTATATTAAATTTACCAGTGTATTAGTTTATATTTAAAGCGTAGTGTAGTAATTTAGCACAATTTATAATCAATCAAACAGTTTTTGGTTTGTAAATTCGCATAGTTGGCAAGGTTTTAAATTATAAGATTGCTTTATTTTAATTTCGCTGCGCGTCTCACTCGTCGGTTTATTTCTTGAAGGGCGGAAAGAATACCTTCCAGCATAATATCTTCCGCGACGCACGGCGAGAAGTTATTTTTTCCGAAGATATTTTACTGGAATGTATTTTTGCAAAAGTTATTCTTGCAGAAGAGATTCTTTCCGAAGATATTATGCAGAATGTATTTTTTCCTAGCGCCCGCAGCCGTAGGCTCAATATGACGGCAGTCACTATGACGGCATAATTAATTCTCGTTTTGACGAAATCCATGCCTGCGTGTTCCTAAGCCTAAGCAAAGCCTAAAAAACAACCTAAACGTTATCAATTAACTGTGCGGTTAAAGTTTAGCGTATTTTTTAGGCTTCGCTAAGGCTTAGGAACACGCAGGCATGGGCTTAATATGACGGCAGTCACTATGACGGCAGGAATGACGGCATAATATGACGGTAAAATTAATTTTTGTAAAAAAATTTCATTTTTATATATTAGTTAAAGTTAAACATTGGCCATAAATTCTCCATAAATCATGAATATAATGAACTGCTTCACAAATGGATTAATACCTTTTACTGGAGATTGGGGGAACTTAGATCCTGGAGTCCTTAGATCCTTGGCAGATGGCGACGAAGTTAAACAGCCTAAGCCTAAATCCAAGCCTAAGCCTAGAAATCGGTCGGTGGACGGTTCCAAGCCTAAGCCTAGAAATCGGTCGGTGGACGGTGTCGGTGTATTTTCCAGTTGGAATTTTCGTCTTCAACATCTCGTCTTTAATCATCTCGTCTTCTACATCTCGTCTTCGGAAAACTCGTCTTTTAAACATCTCGTCTTCGGAAAACTCGTCTTTTGGATGCGATTTTGTTAACGTACTTTCAAAAATGCTAGGTTCGACCGCAGTGATAAAATTTTCTTTGATTTTTGGGTTTTGCTTAGGCTTAGGAAAAAAAATAAGGTTTTTACTATTCAGTTTAAAAAGCATCATTAAATAGAAATTTACAATGATAAAGTTTTACAATAAATAAAAGCACAGTCGATAAAATCTTTATTGTATACATTACATCAGTAGTATGTTGCAACGTTTCGGCGATTTCGAATCACCATCATCAGGCAATACTAAAACACATAAAAGCGGTTAAAACTAAGAATAAATTACACAAGATTTATAAAGAATAAAATAAAATGAAATTTTATACAGCAAAATATAACTATACGAAATGTGTAAAGGATATAAAAAAAAGTAATGTAAAAAAATGAATAAAACTTTAAACAAAAAAAAATTTTTTTATTATTAAAATGTAAGTGGTAAAAGCAGAATAGGTAAAACAGGCATAAACGTTAAAAAACGTAAAAAAATTTTTTTAGTAAAAAATATTTTTTGAAAAATGTTAAATTTTGTAGAAAAGAAACAATAAAACAAAACGCGGAAAAACAGCCTAAAAAAATAAACTTATTTAAAGCTGGAAAATACAGAGTAAAAAAAAAGGTAAAACATACGGTAGAAAGAATGCAATAAAACAAGAAAACCTATAAGACAAACGGGAAAAAAAGAGTGTTTAAAAAAAGCTGAAACATACAGTGAAAAAACATTAAAAAAGAAGAAAAACAGTTAAAAAAGTTGAAGTGGAAGGGACGCAATATTTTTATTGAGAATGGGTTTTTCCTGCGCAATGTGTATGCTTTCTTTACATAACAGATGGAAATCAGACTTGGCATGATATAGAATGGAAAAATCACTAGGAGAGGCATTGTACCCACATTCAAGAATGTGATCCAATACCGCGGATTTTTCTTTACGCATGGTATTTCGATCAGTGAAAGGACTTCTTCCAAGGTGCTCAGATATCCTAGTGGTGAAATGGCGGACAGTTTTGCCCGTGTAGGTACTCTTGCAAGTACCGCACGAAAATTGGTATACCACTCCAGATATTAAGCGCCTTGGGATTCGGTCCTTTACCTGAAAGAAACAACCAATACGGCAAGAAGTAGTGAAAACAATTTTACAGTTAACTTGTGGTATTGATTTGAAAAGAATTCTTAAACGTTTGCGAGTTTGTATAGATAAAATTCCGAGAAAAGGTAAACTCAGCACTAAAGGACAAGCTGGTACACGAATCGGTTTTTGAACAGCGGTCGGAATTGAGAAAATTTTTTCAAAAAAACGTTTGATACATTTATCCAAAAAACATTCTGGATAACCATTTAATTTAAAAATAGATTTAAGTTTTAAAATTTCAACGTGAATTTGGTTCATTGTGCTGCAAATGGTTTACGGAAAAAAAGCACCCGTGGCAAAGGCGGAAAAAAAGCACCCGTGGTTAAGGCGGAAAAAAGCACCCGCGCGCAATGCGGAAAAAAAGCACCCGAGCGCAAGGCGGAAAAAAAGCACCCGAAAGGAGCGCATGACAAAGAATTTTTAAATAAATATTTTCAAATTGAATCATATAATTGCGTAAAAAACGAAAATACTTTTACAAAAGTTTTAAATATTAAATATTTTATTTTTGTTTTTAAGTCAAAATCAGTTTTATTTCAGAAAACATACAACACATATGCATAATTCAACATTCAACATTTCTTGGTTTTTAAATAAGTTTTAAAAAAAATTTAATTTACAAAAAAATTTGACTTAATACTCCCTGGCATCTTACTTTCTTTATTCATAAAATTTGTAGGAAAATAGGGCGGAGCTCCGGAGTTCCGGAGCTTCAGCGGTTTCTCCTGAGCTCCAAAAAACGGAAGGAGCTCCGGAGCTCCGGGGAATATCACAAATCTTATTATATTGTGTGCTAAAACTAAAAAAAAACTGACCTTAGTTTTAAGATTATTTCCGCAATAATGGTCTCGATTAGGATAATCCGGATTATGCTGAAAACGACCGTTTTTTATTATAATCGTAGGTACAGTAGGTAAGGCGTTATTATTTTCTTTTTCGGAAAAACACTTTTGACATCTGTATATGGCCCCATCAACTGCGGCGTTTTTCCATGTAAATTCCAGTACCAAACCGGGCCAACGTTGACCTGGGTACTGTATTTTTGGGTGTCGATTACAATTACTTAAAACTTTAAAAGGTTCCGCATCACCGAAATCAGCCATTTTTTAACGATTATTATCAAATTTGGTAAATTATCGAATTAGAAAAACAAAACATCGAATTGAAATTAAAATATGTTTGTTTATATAGTTAATAACACGGCCTAATTAATATAAACAATTTGACCTAATTAATGTGAACGGCTTGACCTAATTTCAAATTTATTACGTAATATTTTTGCCAACACACCACTACTTTACTTTGAAAAATGTTAAAACCAGCACCACCAATATAAACTTAAAAAAGCTGCTAAATGTACAAATGAAATTAAAGGAAATTGTGTATAAAATGTTCAAATATTTCCTAGCACTGTTTTCGTTTTACTGTTTTCTATTTTACATTTGTAAACGCTAATTTTATTAAATGGTAAGTTTATAGTGCGCGAGATTTTAGTGGTTTGCACATGAACTTTCGTTTTCCCGCGTAATTATCCATTTTATTATTGTCCTGCGGTAAATTATGACATAAAAAATTACTGTAGCGTATTTGTTATGATATCACAAAGAAATAGATAAAAAAACCGCAAATTAAAAGTTTGTGTGAATTTGCAGTTAACATAAATTGCTTGCAATTTGTTAGCATACAATTAACCAACTGAACACAAGAAATGTATTAATTTTTTTTTATTTTTAATTATTTTATTTAACAAATAATTGGTAATTTAATCTTGTGTTTATCAACCAAATAAAAATCTTACATTGAATAACTATAAATAACCGCTAAACGCTACGAGATGTTTAAGTTAAGTTTTATAATACTGATAACGTAATAAATAAACGTCGCTACACGATATTTGTCATAGGCTCCCTTCGGGTGCTTTTTTTCCGGGTTAAGGGCGGGTGCTTTTTTTCCGCCACGCGCACGGGTGCTTTTTTTCCGCCTTAACACCGGATGCTTTTTTTTCCGCCTTTGCCACGGGTGCTTTTTTTCCGTCACCCCTGCAAATTGTGTAAATTCGAAACAGCAGTGTGTAAAACAGCCCGATTTTATAACTTTCAGGAATAAAGCTTGAAAAATTGGTATAGACGCCACTAAAAGTTTGCTTTCGATAAATAGATGTGGAAAATTTAGTGTCGCATTTTTTAACACTTATGTCCAAAAAAGCTAAGGAATTTTCTTTTTCAATTTCTGAAGTGAATTTAATTGATTGATGCTGTTGGTTCATATAGTTCTTAAATTTTTCAAGGTGCGCGGGGTCACGGAAAAGAAGGAAAAGGTCATCAACGTAGCGCCTGTAAAAAACAGGTTTAAAATCCAAGGGGCAATTTTTTAACCAGATTTGTTCGTAGTAAACCAAAAAAGCGTTGGCTAGCAGTGGGCCAAGAGGGGACCCCATTGCTACGCCATCAATCTGTTTGTAATAAGTGTCGTCAAAAATAAACAAGGCGTCCTTTGCAGAAAGGGTGAGTAATTCTTTTAAGTCCCAAAGAGAAAATGGCCCTATATCCAATTTTAGTTCTGAAACTTGGTTAATAATTAAGTCTATTGTTTCAAAAAGGGGAATGTTAGTGAAGAGAGACTGTATATCCAAACTTCCCATAAATAAATTATTGGAATCAATATTGGCGATTTCAGAAGCAAAGCTAAAAGAGTCTTTAACAGTATATTCACCAGAAGCTAAAGGACGAAGAATGTTTACCAAAAATTTTGAAAGTTTGTAAGATGGCGTATTTATTGCTGATAAGATAGGACGGATAGGGCAACCATTTTTGTGCGATTTTGGTAGACCGTATAAAACACCGGGTTGTGATCCAACTGGACTTAGTTCTTTGTATTGATCTTGAGAAATAATATTACGGTTGTTTAGCGATTTTAAAAACTTTTTAATATTATCTTCTGTTTTAATAATTGATTTGTAGTCTTGATTGCCTGTAAAATTGAGTTCTTGGAATTTGCTTTTGTCCAAAAGTACTGTTTTAACTCTTGAAATATAATCTGTTTTGTTAAGAATTACTATGGAGTTCCCTTTATCAGCTTTAGAAATGATTATGTTTTTATCGGATTTTAGTGATTTTAGTGCTTCCTGTTTGTTTTGTGACAAGTTCCAAGGAGTTAAATTATTATTGTAAAGTTAAAAAGACGACAGACCAATATCTTTTAGACGAGTTTTTAGCATTTTTTGATCGATACCAATAGAACAAAACCTTTTAACTTTCCTGTAAAGCAGTTCAAAAGGTAAAAAGTAGTCAGCGAGTTTTAATTTGGATGGCGGAATGGCAAAATTTAAACCTTTTGTAAGAAGTGACTTTTCATTATTGCTGAGAACGCGAGATGATAAATTTAAAATAACTTTATCCAGATCATTGCGAATTAAATTACGGTGGCTAAGAGCAGCAAGTTTTCGAGAGTGAATTTCTTGGTGTTGATTAATGTTTTTTCCACTTCAACTTTTTTAACTGTTTTTCATCTTTTTTAATGTTTTTTCACTGTATGTTTCAGCTTTTTTTAAACACTCTTTTTTTTCCCGTTTGTCTTATAGGTTTTCTTGTTTTATTGCATTCTTTCTACCGTATGTTTTACCTTTTTTTTTTACTCTGTATTTTCCAGCTTTAAATAGGTTTATTTTTTTAGACTGTTTTTCCGCGTTTTGTTTTATTGTTTCTTTTCTACAAAATTTAACATTTTTCAAAAAATATTTTTTATTAAAAAAATTTTTTTACGTTTTTTAACGTTTATGCCTGTTTTACCTATTCTGCTTTTACCACTTACATTTTAATAATAAAAATTTTTTTTTGTTTAAAGTTTTATTCATTTTTTTACATTACTTTTTTTTATATCCTTTACACATTTCGTATAGTTATATTTTGCTGTATAAAATTTCATTTTATTTTATTCTTTATAAACCTTGTGTAATTTATTCTTAGTTTTAACCGCTTTTATGTGTTTTAGTATTGCCTGATGATGGTGATTTGAAATCGCCGAAACGTTGCAACATACTACTGATGTAATGTATACAATAAAGATTTTATCGACTGTGCTTTTATTTATTGTAAAACTTCGGTTCCCACCGACTAAAAGTTTTCATTATGATAAAGTTTTTATGATTATGATAGTGTTATTCAGTTTAAAATTATTAATTTTTAAAAATTTACATGTAGAAACAGCCAAAATTATTCAAAAAACATTTAAATTTGTTTAATTTGTTCTTTTTTGTTGATTCCGCCTGACCTGCACATCAATATATAATTTGCAGAAATTTGAGGCAGAGTCGGAGTCAGAGTCGGAGTCAGAGTCGGTGGAATTTAGTGTTTGCCAGAAATTTTGCCGAAATTTTTATGTGTTATGTAAATGTTTTACATTACTTGTATATTTTTTTAATATTGTTTGCAAACGCATTTTTCATTTCGGCTCTAAAGTCTCTGCTGCGGCTCTAAAGTCCCCAGGTCCGGCTCTAAAGTCCCGACCCTAAAGTCCCTCGGCTCTAAAGTCCCCAAAACTTTCAGTGCCGTCATATGTCATGGACTACTACGAGCTTGGATAGAGTAGAATGAACAGGAACTAAAATGGTTTATTTACAAAGTTAATATAGAAAACACGTAATACATTAGTAACCCAATTTTCTGGTCACCGGAAAGATGGATTGTTTAAAACTTATTTTTCAAGTAAATTATCGTGATAAAACTCACAATAACATTTATCGTGGACTTTAGACCTTAACTCCGTTTGAGAATCATACTACTAAGTTCAAAAACCTTAAAATCAAGCTAAATTTAATGTTTTGTTTGATTTTCAGGTTTCGCTTAGGTTGCTTAGGAAAACTAAGGCCTACTTGAAGATAGGTAGATACTTGAAGAAGCATACTTGAAGAAACGAGAATTATTTTTTAGTTTCTGTTCATTCTACTCTATCCAAGCTCGTAGTAGTCCATGACATATGACGGCACTCAAGGGTTCCGAGCAATCTCCCATCCCAACAAAAAGGGTGAATCTCCCAACTGTGGAATCTCCCAACAGTTAGTGGAAAGTCCCAACAGAATCAAAAAATACGTTTGCAACAAACACCATTTTATTTTTTAGTCAATTAACACTATAATTAATAAAAATATAGCGTTAAATACGGAAAACTCGTCTTTTGGATGTGATTTTGTAAACGCACTTTTCAAAAGACAAGTTTTTTCTATTTTTCGAATGAAACAATCTATTGAAAACCTTTTTTATCTAAGCCTAAGCAAAAGCCAAAAATCAAGCAAAATTTTTATCATGGTAAACTTTTATTAAATTCTTTATTCAAAAAACTGAGTACCTAAGCCTAAGCAAAACCTAAAAATCAAGCAAAATTGTATTATGGTAAATTTGTATTTAATGATGCTTTTTAAACTGAAGAGTAAAAACTTTATTTTTTCCTAAGCCTAAGCAAAACCCAAAAATCAAAAAAAAATTCTCATTGGGGTGGAAACTTACATTTTTGAAAGTACGTTTACAAAATTGCATAATTCCATTTATCATTCATTTAATGCATTTATTTATTTTCGGTTGTTTAAAATTATCGTGTTTAACACCGGTTTTGCAAACGTATTTCTAATATTTGAACTGTTGGGAGTTTCATCGATTGGTTGGGACTTTCCACGTTGGGACTTTCCTCAGTTGGGACTTTCCCCGATACCCACTCAAGTTCGAAATATGACGGCATTCAATATATGACGGCGGTGCTATGACGGCGGTACTATGACGGCATAAATAATTCTCGTCACCACAAACGCAACGTAGAACCACGGGGACTGAAAATTCAGAAAATAGACTAAATTTTACCAGAACAGTTTAATTTTTTAAAACAATTTATTGCGTAATCATAATAATGGGCATTTGATGCCCATGTTCTAAAAACGATTAACAATTTTATTTTTTATAAATCACACAATTTCACATGAAAATATCACAACATAACAAATAAAAAGCTCACGACTGTCATCTACATATAATTAGCTCTCATTTGAGCTATTAAACGTCATATTCCGTCTAGAGCAATACGTAACTGAACGAAGTACAGGGA
>JASAMX010021410.1:0-56203 GCA_030248175.1 Microlaimidae sp. YZB2_3
TTGATTTATATTAATGATATAGTAGGCTGTGTAGAAAATTCCAAGATTAAACTTTTTGCAGACAATGCAAAAGTTTACTCTGAATTTTCTGCTTATGATGAAGAAAGCATTGAATTTCAATCTGCCATGCTTCAAGAAGATTTAAATAAAATAGCTGAATGGTCAAAAGTCTGGCAGCTTACACTTGCTGAAAACAAATGTGAAACATTTCATATTAGACCATCTAATGAACTTTTAAACAAAACCTATTCAATTAATAATCAAACACTAAAAAACTCTACAACAGTCCGAGACTTGGGGGTTTATATGTCTCAAAATTTAAAGTTTTCATATCATTGTGAAAGAGTTGCTGATACAGCCATGCAGCGCTCAGCCTTAATTTTTAGAACTTTCAAAGCAAAGTCTATAAAAAATTTAGTAAGAGCATATAAATCTTATGTCCGGCCAATAGTAGAGTATGCTAGTGTGGTTTGGAACCCTTATTTAATAAAAGATATTAAAATAATTGAGAATGTTCAAAAAAGTTTTACTAGAAGATTATTTAAATTTTGTGGTCTTAAATACTCCAGCTATGAAAATAGGTTGGCTTTTTTAAAACTTGAGAAACTTTCTGAACGAAGAACAAAAATGGATTTATGTCAAATCTATAAAATAATTAATAACAAAACATGTCTGCAATCAAAAGATTTTTTCTCTTTCAATAATAATCAAACCAGAGGTCACCCATTTAAACTTCAAGTTGAAGATAGCAGGATTGATGCCAGAAAATTTTGTTTTCCAAATCGTGCTATTTCCAATTGGAATAAGTTAAACTCCTCCCAAGTTACTGCTAAGTCACTTAAAAAATTTAGGTCAGCAATAAATTTTTGATAATGTATAGTGTTGTGCTCAGTATCAGTGCTAAAGCCTTTTCATAAGCTTTGGCCTACTGAGCCGTTTTTTAGCAAAATAAAGATACTTCTTTTATGTTATACAAAATATACTACACTGTGTTGCTTATCCAGATAATTATTTCCACGAGTTGGTTATGAACATAGACTGAATTACCTAGGTTTAGAAAGATTAAAGGATCGAAGAGACAAAATTGATTTATATGAGTGCTTTAAAATTATACATTGCTTAAACAATTTGCAAACCAATGATTTTTTTAAGTTTAACCTGCAGCCCACCCGTGGTCATCCATTTAAATTGGCAATGGAAGACTGCCGAATTAATGCAAGGAAATTTTCTTTTGCAAATAGGGTTGTTACACCTTGGAACAATCTACTCCCATCCCATCTCAAGTAACTGTCGATTCTTTGGATGCATTCAAGAAGAGTTTTGGAACTGACTTAAATAAGCGCTCTTTTTGAGCCTTTAAAGTCATATCAGATAGCTATGTTCATTGATAATTAGTTACAATTGTGATTCATATTGGCGGCAATTAAGTCGCAGATTTGATGTTGTTGATGAAAAAAAAAAAAAAAAAAAAATAGAAAAAGAAAAAATAAACACAATGAAATGATGAAAACAGAAATTAAACTATGCATAAACTATGCTTAGTATGATATTAATTCTGTTATCTGATCATTAAAATAAAAAAAAAAAAAAATAAATAAATCAAAAAACGAAGTTCGGATTCGTAATCAGGACCCCCGAAAACCCACGAGTGGTTGTTTTTGAAAAAATCAAAGAAATTTTTGGAACTGTAGTGTTCTACCTTAAGTCCTTGTTATCGATTTATTGATCAAAATAAAAAAATTTGAAAAATAGACAAATAAAAACTCTGAACCGCACAATAACAGCCTTTTGGCAACAATAAGGATTGTACAGAGCAGACAACCAACATCCCCTCATAGAAACCGCACAAAAAAGCAGACCGGTTTTAATTGGTGGCAGAAACGGAACCAGTTCCCAGCGTCATTTGCTTCAACCGCGCGGAAAACGGCCAAAACAACAGAGTACTTTTTAATTCTTGCATTACTGATGACAAAAATAATTCAAAGTTTTATTTATTAAAAAATAATAATAAACGTCGGTGGCGCGGGAGCGCCACGCACCGGTAATCATCGGTGGTGCGGGGTGCCATACTGCAATTTAACCCACGGCGAACGCGCCAACTATACTTAGAGAACGTAAGTAAATTTTGTAATTTATGTTTATCATCTTCTTATTATTTGGCGCACGACATCGCGCCAACTATGTTTAGAGAACGTAGGTAAATTTTGACTGGAGCGCAACTGCACCGAACTAACTATAATTAAACAACGTGGGTAAATTTTTAATTTAAATTCATCTTCTTCTTATTATTTTTTATTTAAAAAAGTATATCTCGGCAATGGAATGATTATAAACATATGTCATTGCACAGCTAAAACTATAGTTTATTAGGCTATTTTTTAATTTAATTCACAAAAAGTGGTAGAATAGCCTTGAAAAATACTCTAAGAATAGAGCAGGAAAAAGGGGCGATTTTTCCCCGCGTATGTTTAGACAGAAAAGATGTGGATTAGGCTGAGATGTACATTATGTGGACTATAGGAAATTTGCATTTGGTTTGGGCAGCTGCTCACTAAATAAAAATTTCAACCATATGATAATGATTTGTTTATACATTGATGTAATCACACAACATTGTTGCTTGTTTTTTAGTTTGATGAAATGTCAATTTAAAAAATCATACTCACAGCAATCTTTGACAAGCGCGGAATCGCCACTTTTTAAAATTTATAGTTGTTTTTTACATACACAAATATAACCTTCTAATTAAAAAAATGGCGATTTCACGCTTGTCAAAGATTGCTGTAAGTATGATTTTTTAAATTGACATTTCATCAAACTAAAAAACATGCAACAATGCCGTGTGATTAGACCAATGTATAAACAAATCATTATCATATGGTTGAAAATTTTATTTAGTGAGCAGCTGCCCAAACCAAATGCAAATTTCCTATAGTCCACATAATGTTCATCTCAGCCTAGTCCACATCTTTTCTGTCTAAACATACGCCTGGGGAAAAATCGCCCCTTTTTCCTGCTCTATTCTTAGAGCATTTTTAAGGCTAGTTATTAACTTTAAGTCCGATTAAACCTTGAGTGTAGGATCCCAGATGGAATTTAAGTTTTATTTTATTTTATTTATTTTTATTTTTATGTGCGGTTACTTTTGAGTTTTAACTGAAAGCGAACAAAACATTGAAAAAATATTGAATATTAAAAATTGGAGATAGCACTAAGTAATTTTTTATACATCACAAATGATCAAATAACTCCTAAATACGGAATATAAAGCACCCAAAGAAAAACTAAAATTCTAGCAAAAGACGAAACAAAGTTTTGAAAAAAAAAGCCTTATATTAAATGGAATAGTATAAAGCTGCATAAGTCTAAAAACTAAATACCAGAAAAGACTGAAACAAGTCTCTTTAAAACCTGTAAATTAATAACAGATTTTGTGAAATTTTCAGAAAAACAAAACCGAATAAAAACAATCAATCAATCAATCAATCAAATAAGTTTATTTTTAGCAAATTTTAAAAGAAAAACTCAAAGCATAAAAAGTATAAGAAATGTATGGGTATCACAATGAAAACATTTAAGATTATGAAAAATAAAAATCACAAAACAATTAAAATTAAAGTAATATATATACCTATGACAAAAAGTAGAAAACATATGAGTACTAGCACAAACATAAGAAAAAATTAGAAGAAATAGTATTAACTTAAAGCAACAGATTAAAGTTTAAGGAGATACAGAAAGACAATAATATGAAAATGAGAAGAAACACATATGTTTTGTTGTTTTGTGATCCAAAAGCAACACAATGTGTTGTGTATAACATAAAGGCAGTATCTTTATTTGCTAAAAACGGCTCAGTAGGCCAAAGCTTTAGAAAAAGCTGTAGCACTGATACTGAGCACCACAATAAATACTGTCAAAAATTTATTGCCTGCCTAAATTTTTTAAGTGACTTAGCAGTAACTTAGGAGGAGTTTAGCTTATTCCAACTAGAAATGGTACGATTTGGAAAACAAAATTTTCTGGCATCAATCCTACTATTTTCAACTTGAAGTTTAAATTTGTGACCTCTGGTTTGATTAATATTGAAAGAGAAAAAATCTTTTGATTGCAGACTTGTTTTATTATTAATTATTTTATAGATTTGGCATAAGTCTATTTTTGTTCTTCGTTCAGAAAGTTTATCAAGTTTTAAAAAAGCCAACCTGTTTTCATAGCTGGAGTATTTAAGACCACGAAATTTGAACAATCTTTCTGTATAAATTTTTTGAACATTCTCAATTTTTTTAATGTCTTTTATCAAATGAGGATTCCAAATCACACTAGCATACTTTACCATTGGCCGGACATAAGATTTATATGCTCTTACCAAATTTTTGACAGACTTTGCTTTGAAAGTTCTAAAAATTAAAGCTGAGCGTTGCATAGCTGCGTCAGCAACTCTTTAACAGTGATGTGAAAATTTTAAACTTTGAGACATATAAACTCCCAGGTCTCGAACAGTTGTAGAGTTTTTTAGTGTTTGATTATTAATTGAATAAGTTTGGTTTAAAGAAAGCTTTAGTTTGCGTTTTTTAATCATTAATATAACTTAATTCACATAAATTCATTTCAAAGTGAATTAACATTACATGAGTTAACCAGCTGTAAATACCACAGTATTAGTTAAGTCACACGTCGTCAAAACGATACAAAAAAAGTATAACGCAAGCGTCACAGTAACCATGAAAAATTTCTGTCAAAATAAGTTATCGCATTGCGCATGAAATTTTGTAATTTATCATTATTTTCGTATAAAGCAAAACATACCGCCATATTAACGGCTTTTTAAAACCAAATATCAAGTTCTAAATCCAAAAAACATTAAAAAATTCAGATTTAATATAAGGCGACTTTTAATTTAACAAATACATTGACAGCTAATTTGTTTTATGTAATAAATAGAAACATTAAAGAAAAAGTCGCCCTATATTAAATCTGAATTTTTCAATATTTTGCGGACTTAAAACTTGATATTTGATTTTAAAAAGCCATTAATATGGCGGTATGTTTTGCTTTATACGAAAATAATGATAAATTATTAAATTTTTAATGCGCAATGCGATAACTTATTTTGACCGAAATTTTTTATAGCTACTGTGACGCTTGCGTTATACTTTTTTTGAATCGTTTTGAGGACGTGTGACTTAACTAATACTGTGGTATTTACAGCTGGTTAACTCATGTAAAAGTTAATCCACTTTGAAAGAAATTTATGTGAATTAAGTTTTATTAATGGTTAAAAAACGCAAACTAAAGCTTTTACTTGTATTGTTTTTATTCAGTTTTGTTTTTCTGAAAATTTCACAAAATCTGTTATTAATTTACAGATTTTAAAGAGACTTGTTTCAGTCTTTTCTGGCATTTAGTTTTTAAAACTTATGTAGCTTTATACTATTTTATTTAATATAAGGCTTTTTTTTCAAAACTTTGTTTCGTCTTTTGCTAGAATTTCCGCCTTTTAATGCATTGAATTCAATGTCATTTATTAAAGATATAAAACATTAAAAAATTTATTTATTTTAAAAGAAACGTCATGGTCTCCTCATGATATGAATATAATTATTTTCATATCCAAAATTTCAATGTAATTTTAAGCAGTATACTATACAAAAATTAAGTCTGGGTAACTCCGTAAAATTGTATGGAACCTGAAAGAACCATATAAAATAAGGTGTTTTTCTTCTCTTAAAATTCTTTTAGTTAGACCTGATTTAACCACTTTTTTGGACATTAGCTTTATTTGGACTTTATTTTGTGCTTGATTTTTCTGGATTGATTGTTTGTTTTTAAACAACACAACCACACCATTGTAAACGGTTTTTCCAGGTTCCATACAATTTTACGATTTTACAACCTAGTTATGGCTTTCAGTTGATTTTCGGTTAAAACACATAAATTTTATGGCCACCATATGTTTTAAACAAACTGCATACTTTTCTGTACGTTTCAATCTAAGTTGTTTCAATTTAGTAATCAGGTCTAAATTACCCCTAGATCAAAAACTAGTTTTTTCGATGTTATTAGTACAGAAATGGGTAAACTCACTGTTTAATTATTGCTGACAAAATAATATCACAAGATTTTTCTCCTGTAAAAATTGCTCTGTTTTAAAAAATTTTTTAAAAATTTTTATTATTATTTCACGGTGGCCAGCCTTAATGGAAATGGACAACACAACACAGGTTAGTGTTATTAATTCAAACTTTAATTTAAGATTTAGAACATAACTTTGGATAAACACATAATGTTGTGACTAATAATGGGTTCCTAAAATACTAATAAAACTAATCTTTTTGTATCATGTTGTAAAGGATTGGAGGAGAGAACCTCGCTGAGGAGTCGCGCTTTGCTCTAGTCTTGTATATAGTCTATACGAGTTTAAAGCGACGAAATAGACTATAATGATAAATTGCTACGTTTGGTATTATTGCTTCAATCTAAAAAATGTTAAAAACAAAAATTTTAAAAAAATTTTCTATCCCAAACTATACAGTATAACTATTTTTCAACACTAACATAATAACTTTATGTATTTAATTGTAGCAAATTATCATGTCTTCATATATGTATACTAATGGAATGCTTTAGATAACTATTAACACAAGAATAATTTTATTCTATAACGTTTTATTTAAATATATACTATAAATGATAACTCTCTTATTAAACGAAGTATCATATATACACTCTCTTGACACAATTTGTAGTTTTTACATTTTTAAAAAATTTCACATTGCCTCAATAATCTTTATGAACCATAATAAACATTATATACATACATATCAACGTACCACTCAAGACATAAAATAAACATAAAAATACAAAATAATTTTACATCAGATTACTTTATTACTTAATTAATTTGTTACAATACTAATTTTTTAAAAAATTCATTCAAAAAATTTTACATTAAAAATTTTTTCATTTAAAAACATGTTTTTTATTTCTAAACATAATTCCTTAACAATTTACTTAGTTTTTTATCTATTTACTTTATCTATTATATTAGATATACATAGACCATGTATGCGTAGTTTCATTAATTAGCTATAATATACCATCCTTGTAAATTAGAAATATAATTATAAATTTGTATATGTGTGTTGATATATATAAGTATATGTATATACATAGGTATGGTTATTAGTCAATTTATGTATTTTTATTTCACTTAAAATCATATTTTTGTAAGTTAACCTACTTGGTTATTATATGTTTAGGCACTTACATATATATACATATTTTCATCATTAATAAATATTCCATTCTTTACAATTTTTATAACATCATCCCCTCCTCCTTTCTATTACAAGGTTACCCAGACCAGTCTTTTCTCGCATTATTATTTTGGAGTGATTGTAGCTTCATAGTATTCCATATAAAAAAGACTTTTTTTCTATTTCGATTTTGATAAATTTCCGTCTATTGAAACATTGTATCCCGCAGCGCTCATACGTCATCCAAGATTTATTTTATTTTATTTTTTAAAATATTTTTATTGTTGCCATATGGCTGCTAATTAACGATATTTTATCGCTCTTCTCGTTGAAAATTAGTAATTTTTATAAAAAAGTAAGGAATTATAATTTAAACCAAAAAAATAACCACAAGTGATTGTGTATTACTGCATAGTATGTAAAGTTATGGAGTCTATAATTTTTGACCAATTGTTTGGATTTTTTAAACGTTTTAAGATTATTTCAAAGACTCAACATGGATTTTTGCAAAAAAAGTCCACTTGCTCTCAACCTTTGGAATCTTTTGTTGATTGGAACCAAGCGATTGAAAAAAAAAACACAAAATTATAGGTACTGTATATATAGATTTTAGTAAATCCTTTGATTCGGTCTCGCATCAAAAACTTCTGTCCTTAGACCTTTATTAATTTTGGTTCTTTTAAATGACCTTTCCGACCATATTCCTAATGTTATAGGTAAGCTCTTCGCCGACGACGTCAAGATCTACCACACTTGTGAAATAAATCAAGATAAATCATTATTACAAATTTCTGTTGATAATTTAGTTAAATGGGCAGCCAAACGGCAGCTAAAAATCGCAGCACAAAATGTTGTATAGTACATATGGGTGCAAAAAATTCAAACTTACCTATTTTAATTGATAAAAAACCACTAACAATAAACAAAGAAGCTCGAGATTTAGGTATTTTAGTTTCTGATGGGCTCAAACAAAGCGCTCACTGCAATTATATTGCTTAAAAAACATATCCAATTCTTAATATAATTTTTAGATGTTTTGAAACTAAAAATGTAGATGCACTACTTTCAGCATACTGCTCTTATGTGCGCCCCATTTTAGAATACTGCAATCCAGTGTGGTCCCCATATTTATGTAAAGATATTGATTGTATTGAACAGTTACAGCGTACTTTTACCAGACGTTTGTTTGCTAAGTGTGGCCTTAATTAAGATTACAATTATATACAGCGATTAAATTTACTGAAATTAAAGTCTTTAGAAGAGCAGAGAATTTATTTTGACCTTAGTTTATGCTATTCTATTATTAACAATCTTAACGACTCTCAATTTGAAAAATTTTTTAGTTGGAGTGAATATAAAGGAAGAAGGGATCATAACAAAAATCCATTTTGAGCAAAATGTCCAGCCTAATGCCGCATGTCCGGCCTAGGGCCGCATGTCCGGCCCTAGGGTCACATGTCCGGCCCTAGGACCGCATGTCTGGCCTAAGGCGGCATGTCCGGCCTAAGGTCGCATATCCGGCCTAGGGCCGCATGTCTGGGCACAAGAGAGCAAATTTTGCGACGCCACACCACTGTGGTGATTTAGGAAGTTTCTATAAATTTGTAAATAAATTAAAGCTAGAAGTTATATACCTGCATTAGTTAAAGACGATTTAACACTTGCAGTTGAAGATTCAGAAAAAGCTGAAATATTTGCTGAATATTTTAGTTCAATTTTTATAAGTGATGATGGAAATTTTCCACCATTTAATGTTAACTCTGTAGAAAAACTTGAGAGTTTAAAATTTACAAGAAAGGATGTTTTAAAAGCTCTTAAAAAACTACCAAACAAATTTCAAAAAACACCAGATTGTATACCAGCTTTCTTTTTGAAACGTTTATCTAAAGTTTTAGCTGAACCATTGGCACTAATTTTTAATAAGTCTTTTAATATTGGAAAACTTCCAAACGATTGGCTAATATCCCTAGTTGTACCAATTTTTAAAAAGAAGTTAAAAAACAAAAAAAGATAACTATCGTCCTATCTCTTTGACATCTTTTTCCTGTAAAACAATGGTACGTGACAAACTTTTTTCCTTTTTCCATAAAAATTTATCTAGGTCTCAACATGGTTTTAAGGATAAAAGTTCTACGGTCACACAACTGCTCGAAGTACTTAATAATTGGACCTTAGATTTAAGAAATAAAAAATGTATAGATGTGATTTATTTAGATTTTGCCAAAGCTTTCAACATTATCTCACACCAAAAACTTTTATACAAACTTGAAAAATATGGGGTCAGAGGAAAATTTTTAAACTGGATTAAAGCTTTTTTGACAAACATAATTTGAAAAGTAGTAATAAACAACTCAATTTCTAGCCCATACAAAGTTACAAGTTCAGTACCTCAGGGTTCTGTCTTAGGACCGCTTTTTATTTTTGGTTTATATCAATGATATTGTGGAATGTGTGGAAAATTCCAACATTAAATTATTTGCAGATGATGCAGAATTTTCGATCCATAATCAAGAGGAAAGGTGTTTAAAAGCTTCTAATATACTAAAAGATCTTAATAAAATTGTAGAGTGGACAAAGTTATGGCAATTGAGACTAGCTGATAATAAATGTGAAACAATTCATATAAGTACTGCTTTAAATAACTGTTTAAAAAACAATTATAGAATTAACAGACAATCTTTTAACAGTGCAACAATTGTTCGTTATTTGGGAATTTATATGTCCTCTAATCTTAAATTTTCTTATCATTGTTAAAGAATTGCAGATATTGCAATGCAAAGATATGCTTTAATTTTTCGCGCGTTTACAGCTAAATCAATTCAAAATATATTAAAGCTTAGAAATCCTATATTCGACCAATTGCGGAATATAGCAGTGTTGTATGGAATCTCTACCTGAGCAAAGATATAATTAAGAAATTGAGAAGAAGAAGAGTTAATTGAGAAAGTTCAAAAAAAACTATACCAGAAGATTTTACAGATCTTGTGGTCTGGGATATGCAAGTTATGAAAATAGATTGTCTTTTTTAGAACTTGAAAAGCTCTCTGAAAGAAGAGTCAAATCGGATCTTTGTGAAATATATAAAATTTTAAATAAAAAATCATGCTTACAACCAAATGAATTTTTTAGTATTAATACCAACATCACTTGAGGTCACTCTTTTATATTACAAATTGATGACAGTAGAATTAATGCCAGAAAATTCAGTTTTCCTAATCGCGCTATTTCTAATTGGAATAGTTTAGACTTTTCCCAGGTGACTTCTAATTCGGTCAAAAATTTTAAAAAATTCATACAATTTATGCATTTTAACTAAATCGCTTGCTCAGTATTAGTGCTAAAGCTTTTTCTAAAGCTTTTGCCTTCTGTGCAAGATTTTAGCAATTGTTTTTTTACATACATACTTTTTCTTAACCTTAATCATTTTTGGTACACATGTTGCCATTGGATCGCACATACTACATTTTTTAATATATTTAATGATAGTAAAAAGTTATCAGGGTCACCTATTAATATGTATTTTTGTGTTATTGTATATTAACATTGTTCACAGGGAATCAAACATATGTACTTAAAAATTTTTTTATGTAGTATGTGATTTGTGATTAATATTTATTTTATTTTTGATTTGCTAAAATAAATTCCTTCTTCTTCTTTATTATTTTTTGTTTGTATTATATTAACTTTGTTTACATAGAGATTCAGACATGTGTATTCAAACATTTTTATGTAGTATGTGATTTGTGATTAATATAATTTATATTTGTGTTTGATTTGCTAAAATAAATTCTTTTCTTTCTTTACTTTCTTTAATCTCAAAAACGCTACAAAACTTCAAAAATAAAATCAAGAATATAAATTTTCAAAACATAACTAAATTTGACAGGCACATTAAGTAGCTTTAAAGCTCTTGTGCTTTCTTCCCTTTATTATCTACTAATCAAATTTTTATTAAAGCATGCTTATTTTAAATAACCTTATTTGTGTATACAGTTATGTATTGAAAAATATTATATTTTATATTATATGTAAAGTATTTTTTCGTAACATAATTATCTTTTCTTTGACTTATAAATGTTTGAACAGTATTAATAAAGGACTTTTCATTTCATTTGATTTTAAACTGAACTCTTGTGTGATGCGGAACCTCCCTTCCTGAAGTAATGATTCATAACTACTGGCGAGTATAAGAGACTTTGTAAAGTAAATAACAAATGCCCCTATGATGCAGCGGTAGCGCGCCGGACTGGAATTCAAGATCCAAGCTTAATACAGGACACAGGTAGTTTTTTTGTCCAAAAATCTTCTGTCTGGTCTTGTTTCCAGTTCCAGTTATATTCAGCATATGCATATACATAAAAAATGTCTTGTTCAAGTGCATAAGATAAACATTTATTTAATATTCCAAGATTGTAGAAAGGCACAAAAATCGACATTTTTATGAAAGTATGGTGCACTTAAGTTTAATTTTTTAAGCCCTTGAGAGATCAAGGCTTAAAACTTTTTAACGAGTGTTGTTATGACACATCCTACTCCTATTTTACTCCTAATTTTGCATCATTTAAGTTTGTTCTGTTTTAGGGTTAAACACATCATAAATTAGATTTTTCCTAATTTTTCTAAATTGAATTATTCTATAATAAAAGTAAACATTTTTCGCAACTCAAATGATTAATCGCAAAAAATCGGATTACATAAATTACATTACTACGTTGTTTAAAAAAGAACGGTTACTAAAAACACCAAAAACTTTTAATTATAAAAGGAATATTACCAAAAAGATTACCTATATATTTATTAATTATGTTACCTAGACATTTTGAACCTATAAAAAATTTAATAAAGACAATATAAAAGTACGCAATAACGAAGAATATACGTGCACGATTAGAGAAACCAAACTTTTATATATTGCATATTATGCCAACCTACGTAGCATAACAAGATTTGGGTCAGCCGTTTCGTCACGATACAATTAGATGCATTTTATTGTATATTTTTGATTCTGAACCATTTTTTTAATAAATTGCAAAAACCGCGCACATTTCCAAAATCTAAAAAAAAATAGCCAACCATTTTCGCTAAAACTTTTAGGAAATACTCCGAAAGGCTTGTGCTAACAGCATATAAAACAGCGTTTGTTATCTTTAGATAATGACAATGTTTTGTTTTTTTCGACCAGGTTTTTTTCAATGTATCGACCGTAGTGAATATATCATAGATAATGTTTTTTCATGATATTAATTGACTAAGTTTTAGCTATAGCTAAGATTTTTTAATCTATACTCCACGCTTTTTTGGTATGGGGTTTGAAATCAACACTATTGTACAAATATTTGGTATGCTTATTATCATTTTTAATTATTACTGTTAATGATCTTTTGAAAATTTAAACGTAAATAGATATAAAAAAATCATGCTTGCCATTAAGAGCCAATTAAGATAAACTAGATAAAAGTAAAGCAACAATTTTACATATGCTTAAATCTTAAGTTTGCACTAAAGAAAACATAAAAAAATTTTAATTTAAATAATATTATCAAAACTATATAATACTACATTAAATACATTATATATTATATTAAGGATTACACATATTCCATTAATATAATATTAAATTTTTGTTATAATATAAGTTTGTTTACTTACTTGTAATTTGTATTTTTCACTTAAAAACAAAAACTATAATACCCGATTTCTACGCGAAATATCAATTCGCTGTTTTAAGGATTTAGAAACCTTGCTATTTTGAAATTATAAATGTGAAAATACACGTAATTAATAAATATTCACTACAAAAAGTCGACCTAAGCTTGCAACATATATTATGTTTTACTGGAGCTTCTTCAAAACATCGCGTCTTGAGCAAAATAGTCTAATAATTTTAAACACTAAAAGCTGTCAGTAATTTGTTACCTAAAATAAATACATAAAAATTTAACTAACTAATCTATTGTCTGTGGCCAAATGAGTTAATTAAAAAGATTAATTGGGGGAATTTTTATTACTAATTGACTATCAATTAAATCAATTAAATCAAAAAACACAATTTTTTAATGAAAGTTTTAATGTAAATATTAAATATTTTTCACGGGTAAAGCTTCTATCAGCTAAACATTAGTTTCGGGGGGGGGGCAAGCAGAGGAGAGAGAAAAAAAAGAAAAAAAAGAAAAAAAAAGAAAAATAAGGAAAAAGGAGAAAAAAGGACAAAAAGGCTAAATTAAGGTAAAAAAATGTCTAAAATGGCTTAAAATGCATTGAAATTATAGGCTAAAAACTGCCAGAATTTCGCGATGATGGCGTAATAATAGGTCAAAAATGACGCCATAATTTTTAGGTTCTTCCTAATTTTTGGGCGGGGGAGGGGGCAATCTAATTGAGCGGGGAAAGCAAATCTTCCAATAAAGCGGTGGTGGATTTCCAGACCTTGCAGAGGTCTGCGTTTGTGTTGTAATAACTATGATAAAATAATAATCAACGCAAAAAATAATCACTGTTTAGTGGAAAAAAATAGAAAAATATTTCTTAGAAAAAATTTCCTAAAGATACAACGTCTAATAAAAAATAAGGGTCCATCTGAAAACAATTCAAAAATTTATATTGCTGTTTTTAATAATAAATAAGTTGGAAAATGATTTTTGTGATTAAAACAGCATATTTACAATTAAATTTGCACAATCCACCAGAATTTATTACTTCTTTATTAATAAACTTATAAACTACATCCAAAATAATGTTAACGCATCAAGGCTAATCTGTCAGTCATCTTACTGGTTTTGGGAATACATACATAATAGAACTGCAGTAAAACCATCCAAAATGTCAACCATTAGAAAACTTACTGCTAACCAGTAACGTATATACTAGATTTTAGTAAACGACCCAAACTGGGAAAGAATTCACAGAATATATATTTTCCACGAAATTATGACCGAAGAACAGTAATTTAATAACTTAATTTTAATTTTTTTTAATTAGTTGCTATTGTTATAGTTTCGGTCTTTTCACCTCCGGTATATAACAGCAATATGAGAAACGAAAATTTACAAACAATAGATATTAATACCAATTACAATGCATATTGTGAGTACAAGCTAAATCAAGCTTTTGTAAAATAAGATTTTGTTTAAAGAGCGCTTAAAAAACAGCAAAACAAGATGTTTAAACAGTTATCAGATACACTTTAGAAAAAACTAAAAGAAAATAATAAAATTAAAATAAAATTTTTACCTCTGTTTGTCATAAAAATTTCATCCAAAACCACGCTTTTTAAAATAACGTGTTGCAAAAACTCAGACAGCCCACAGCAAAAAATAAAAAAATTAGCAACAAGGAGAAAAAAGGTGCGAGGAGGCTTTCGCTCCCCCCCCCCCAAAAACCAAACCCAGTTCAGTTTTAAAGATTTAATTTGCATTTTTGTTTTCCTTCAAATAAAAATTCTTTAAAAAAAATTGTTTTTTCTTTGTTTGGAGAAAAATAATAATATTGTTCTTTGATTTAAAACGATATTAAATCATCACCGCGGCGCCGTGCAACCATTATTAGAGAACGTGGGTACATTTTTAAATTCAGAACCTTCTTCTTCTTTTTCTTCTTCTTCTTCTTCTTCTTCTTCTTATTATTATTATTATCATTATTATTCCAACGCTCAATCCTTAAAATCAATATTTCTCCTTCGTTACTGATTCATCAAAAATAACCATAAGCTCATTGAAAAGAAAAAAGGATTACGCAACTTTTAAAGAATAACATTTTTCATTTAGGTCCTTGTTATCGATTTATTAATCAAAATAAAAAATTAAAAAAATAGACAAATAAAAACTCCCAACCGCACAATAACAGCCTTTTGGCAAGAATAAGGATTGTACAGAGTAGACAACGAACAACCCCCAGGGGCCTAGCCAGGGGTAGGGGGGGGCGCCCCCGGGCGGGGCCGCCAAATGGGCCCCCCGCAAAAAAAAAAAAAAAAAAGACAAAAAAACCCCAACCACAACAACAGCTTGGGAAGAAAAGGATGACAGAGGGAGAGCAAGAACAACCCCAGGGGCCAGCCAGGGGTAGGCCAGGGGGCACGGCCCCCCAAACCCCCCCCAAATGAGATAAACTAAAATTTATGATATAAAACAATTTGAAGATCAGTAAGAAAAAATACGTTAGAAAAAAATTTTTGTATCAGTTAAAAAGTTTTTGTAACAGTTTACTACAACGACTGACTTAAAAAAACCATTAAGGTTGTTCGTTGAAACAAGAAGTTGTATGGTAATCAAGACAATTAATACTCCATACTCCATTGTTCACGGACCAATATAATCCTTGGATATGGTAGTCACATTTTAGCTTCTTGCTTGATTTTTGGGTTTGGTTTTGGAAAAAAGTGGTTTTTTATCTATGGTTTTAATCGATAAATTACTTAATGCAATAATTGCGTGCAGTAATTTGCAATATTGCGCATGCAAAATCTTGCTCAGAACAACAATAAATAAAAAGACGAAATAAAATGTTTAAAAGATGAATTTTTTAAAGATGAGTATTAAATTTATTGAAAATGTTAAAAAATCATTTTTAACGCTAAGTTCTAAAAATTGCACTCAAAAAAGCGTTTTCTGAAGATGACATATTTAAAGACATGATTTTTAAAGTCAAAGTGTGTAAGACGAGATGTTAAAAGACTTACTGTAATGGCAAAAATTTTTGGAAAAAGGTTTAGTTAGATTTTACTACAGTAACAAATTTGCAGTTGCAGATGCGCAATCGTGCGATTTTACAAGTACAAAGTTGCTGAGAAAAATCAATATTTCTAGTTTTGTCCTTTGGCGTATCTGAGTGTTAGTCATATATTTATATATAATTATTAGTTTTGAATTCAGTGCTTGTGCATTTTAAGCTTGCCCAAACTTAAATCAATTAACGCTAACGCGAAGCGAACACAACTCAAATAATGTAAACTGAGAAATGGCATAAAGTTTTAATTAGTTTTCTAACATGTTTAATTATAAAAATTAAGTAAAAAACTACAATAACTGTAAATAAATTTAATTGATTCAGTTATAAAATTTTTTAACAAGTCTTAAAATAAATGTGAAGCGTAAACGTGAAGGTAATATGCAAATAAATAATAAATAAATAAATAAATAAAGGTGTTACCTGAGCCAAAACATAACAAAACTAATAAAAAAAGTTTTAAAGTAGTTTTTTATCTAATTTTGACTCAATTATAGCTGTTAGTATGGAAATATCTAGCATTACAAAATTTTGGGTCCGCGGTCCTGCCGCGAAATCAGAATTCGTTATGAAACCAATGATTCTTACCCAAGTTTTTTAGAAACCGGAGATAAAACGACGATATTAAAACAATTTCGAATACTTTTGGCAACTTCTGACCATTATTCAGAGCTATTTTAAGCATTAATAAGGTTTTTCATATGTAAATTTATTTCGGTTAACCAGAAAAAACATTTCATAATGCTTTTAATACAAAATTGTTGCTAATTTAATACAATTTTATAATAAAACAATAATATTAATATAAATTATAAAATTATAAAATCAACCACAAAATAATAAATATTTAATAACTCATCAAAAAATGCCAATGAAATTAAAAACAAAAAAAAAAAAAAAACAACGCATAAAAAGCATAAAACAAAAAACACATTTTATAGATGTTCTATTATATGTGCTACATGTATTTTAATTTCAAAAATAATACAACAAAATGCATTTAATTTGAGGGGAACTTTGTTTCGTGTTGGGACCGCCGATCCAATTTTTGTAATGCTAGGTAGGTCCATTATTACAGCAATTTATATTTGTTATTGAAGATCTACCTATCTAACAAAAATTTTCTAATGAATATATATGTTTTGAGAGTGTCTTAAACTTAAAAGGAGTATTCAGCTCGAAACTGTTTTTGTAAACAAAAAATCTTTCAAGCTATATAAATGCAATGTGATGTGAACTTTGAGGTACCCGCTTTTGGAATAAAAAATATTGATTCATAGAGATTATGGATGGACTGCTAAATTACTAAATTCGAAGTTTTAAATAAGGTTTCTAATAGCAGTTTTTGGCTTTATTTTCAAAAAAATTTTTGGGGGGCTAAAGCCCCCCAGACCCCCCATGGTTAGGGGGGCTCCGCCGCCCCCAAACCCCCACCCCGTTTAGCACTTTTTTGAATGATGACAATTGTGCCCCACCATTTCTCCCTACGGCCCCCCAGTCAACCATTCCTGGCTATGCCCCTGTTACAGTATGGATATTTTTTAAACAGGAGAAAAAAAGAAGGCGAATACTTAATATCAGCTGCAAAGAACATTGTTTATTAAATATTTTCCTTAATTTTAATTGTTAAAAATAGTTTAAATTTAGAATAATTAATAAAAGCTTAATTGTGCTAATATTTTGCAATAAGGCCCGGTTTTTTTATAAATTGACTACATTTTGCTAAAATTTCTCAAAATCAGAAACTTTAAATAAGAAACAACAAAATAAACATTTGTTGTGTGTTATATGTTTAAAAATAGTTTGAAAGTAAAACAAATTGTGTTATGCCTGTGTATAAATTAAACAACAAAATAATGAATAAATAAATGAGCTGTGTGCCTTTTTTTATTATACCCTTCTTTCCCTCCTTCTTTATATCACAGGTGTAAAATCTGACAGCCCGCGCGCTAAACTGGGAAGACATAAAGGCCGCAAAGCAATCATGAGGGAAGCGGCCTATAGCATATTTGCAAATTTATCCTTATATTAGCAGTTTCTAAACGCTTCTCACCACAACTGTATAAGCGCTGTCCCAGCAATATGGCGGCATCATAATGCGTTTAATAACCACCTTTATTTCTGCTCAGGACTGTATTTGTAAAAGTAAAATGAGCATTGAGTAACTAGAAATTGTGTATGGCTCGTTAGCATGACAATATATAGACATGTGTATTACAGACTTGTGTATTGGGTTTCTTAAATATAGTAGACTCAGACCACGACTAAATGTGTGGTAGTGTGGCGGTTATTAAGCGCGAGGGCAGAAAATAGGGTAGGGCAAATTCTGAGACTGAGTGTGAGCCAAGGGCCGAGGGCCAAAATGTAGGCCGAGGGCCAAACTAGGCCAGGGCTGAATGTGAGCCCGTTAAGCTGAAGGTGTTGTTTATTACCTTGAAAGTTGACAGCTTAAATATAGTGATGGCACCAATGACCACTATTTTGCCGTGCACACAATGTTGAGCCTAAACCACATGCTACAAATGTGAAAATTAAAGTCTTTTATGTTGTGAACGGCCAATCCTGCCATTTGTGCGATTTTTTGACTCCCTCACAGGTAAAAGAGTTTCAAACTTTTTATCCGTATTTTAGGAATAAAATTTTTTTTTAATAATTGAGAGATGAAAAAGCGCCCTTTTTCAAGCGAAAGGGGGACAGAGTGTTGATGAAACGAAAACAACTATCAGCAGTTTGAGAAAAACAGAGATTCATTCCTCCAGTCAAAAAAGCGCAACTTGTTTGTAATTAACTCCTGCAGGAAATTTGATGGTATGTGAGGGGCACCGGACTCAAGAAATTGAAAATTAGACTTTATTATTATTATTATTAATGATCAGATAACAGAATTAATATTTTACTAAGCATAATCTATGCATAGTTTTATTTTACTGTTTCATCATTTCAATTTTCTTTTTTTTTCTTTTCTTTTTTTTTCATCAACAACATCAAATCTGCGACTTAATTGCCGCCAATATAAACTACAATTCTAACAAAATATAAACGAACATAGGTATCTGAAATGACTTTAAAGGCTCAAAAAGAGCGCTTATTTAAGTCAGTTTTAAAATTTTTTTTGGAATGCATCCAAAGAATCGACAGTTACTTCAGATAGGAGTAGATTGTTCCAAGGTGTAACCACCCTATTTGCAATAGAAAATTTCCTTGCATTAATTCGGCTATCTTCAACAGCCAATAGTAAGGGATGACCACGGGTGGGCCGCAGGTTAAACTTAAAAAAATCATTGGCTTGCAAATTTTTTAAGCTATGTATAATTTTAAAGCACTCATATAAATCAATTTTGTCTCGTCAGTCTTTAATCTTTCCAAACCTATCTAATCCAGTCTCTGTTTATAACCAATAGGTAACAACTTGCATTTATAAAACAACCTTCTAGTAAAATTTTGTTGCACTTTTTCCAAAATGTTTATATCTTTTTGTAAATAAGGGTTCTAAACTGCACTAGCGTACTCCAGAATTGGTCTAACATATGACTTATATGCCCTGAGGAGATTATTTCTAGAGTTTGAATTGAATGTTCTAAAAATTAGTGATGTCACTCTCATTGCTTTTTTTGCTGTGATTCCACAGTGTTCAAAGAATTTCATATCATGAGATAAATAAACACCTAGGTCACGCACCAATCCTGTACATGCAAGTACGTTATTACCAAGCTTATATTTACAAATTAACTCTTTGCCATGATTTCGAATATGAAGAACTTCACATTTATGATCTGATAATTGCAATTGCCAGTTTGTGACCAGCTGTGTGTTCTATCTAAGTCTTTTTGAAGTCTTAAGGTTTGAATGTTGTAATCTTTAGATGAAGATTTTGCAAACAACTTTATATCATCTGCAAAGATTGTAATTTGTGAGTACTTAACACAATCAACAATATTATTAATATAAATAAAAAAATGGACCCAAAACAGAACCCTGAGGAACTAAACTTTGTACATGAAATAATTTAGAAACTGAGTCATTAATTACAACTTTAATTTCCCACCCAACTAAAAATTCTTTTATCCATTTTAAAAATTTACCAAAAACACCATATTTTTTAGTTTATATAACAATTTTTTATGTGACATGGTGTCAAAGGCCTTGGCAAAATTCAAGTAAATGACATCAATTAGAAGTTTATCTTTTAGTGCCTGCGTCCACTCGTTAAAGTTTTCCAACAGCTGTGTTATTGTAGAACTTTTTGAATTAAAACCATGTTGAAACTTAGACAAAATGATATGGAAAAAGACAAGAAGTTCTTCTTTGACAAGCTGTTCCGTTAGTTTACAAGAAAAAAATGTAAGTGAAATTGGACGATAATTTTCTTTTAGGCTTTCAATGCCTTTTTAAACAGTAAGTTTAATAAAGCTATTATCAATCAAATGGTAATTCTCCAAAATCAAAAGACATCTGAAAGATTATTGCCAAAGGTTTAGCAATAACTTTAGCCAAGCGTTTTAAAAAGTAAGCTGGAAAAAAATCAGGTGTTCAGGACAATATGTTTTGGAGCTTTTTTAGGACTTTAAATACCTTTTTTGTGGTAAATACCATGTTGTCCAACATCCCAATATTTGGCGGATTAAAATTTGGTAAAGTATTATTATCATCAGTAAAAACGGAAGCAAAATAATTTTCAAAAAAAATCAACTTTTTTAAAGTCTTCAGTTACAAAAGTCCCATTGTATCTTTTAATTGGAGAGATAGTTTGTTTTGTTTTAATTTTACTATTAACAAATTTATAAAAATTGTTTAAGCCCCCTGAATTTAAAATTTTTGTTTTTTCATTAGTTTTAAAACCTCTAACTTTATTTTTGTATACTGTAGCAAAATTTTTTGTACTCTGATCTTGATTTTTCATCAATATTATGCCTATGCCAAAGTTTTTTCTTTTGATTTTGTAGTTTACTTATATGTATTGGATACTGTACAATTTTTTCTTGTTTGTAAATAATTTTTTCCAAGGACATGTCCATTAATTCCAAACAACAAAATATCCTTGAATCTCTGCCAAGCATTTTCTACTTTGCCACATTCCTCAAATAAAATTTTCTTATTTTTAGAACTGTCAATTTTTTAAGATTAATTTCATATAAAATAGTGTTATGGTCTGATTTTAAAAAACTGGGCGCAACAGTGACATTATTAAAGTTTCTCTATCGTTTTTGAACAAAAGATCCAGATAATTATTCTCTAGAGTTGGTTGTGAACGAAGCTGATACATACCTAGCTCAATAAAAACCTCAAACCAATTATTTTCATTTTACGTGTTTGAAGTTATTCTATTTGAAGACCAGTCTACCCCTGGCAGATTGAAATTTAAAATGCATTTAAACATAGAAAATTGCATATTTCTCAGTGTCAAAAATTTTCCAAAACCAAAAATACAATATTTTATAAAGACATGAATATAAAACATACAAAACAATGTTAAAATAAAACAATTCAGTTATCTAAATGCATGTTGTTTTTTTGATTTATTTTCTAATTTTAATTGTTATTTTTGAACGGCCACCTATAATTAAATTTAAGCGCAAACAAAAAAGCAGAAGATGGTGCTCGGTTTTAAGTGGTGGCGGAAACCGAACCATTTCTCAGCACAATCTACTTCAACCGCGCGGAAACGGGGGAAAACAACAAAGTTCTTTTTTTAATTCTTGCATTACTGATGATAAAATTAATTCAAAGTTTTAATTAAAAAAAATTAATAATAAGCATCGGTTGGAGAACGCCACGCGGTGGTTTAGCCCCACAACACCGTGCACACTATAATTAGAGAACGATGGGGAATTTTTTTGTAATTTATGTTCATCTTCTTCTATTTATTATTATAATTCTAACGCTCATTATTTTAAAATCAATATTCTTTCATCGTTCACGTGTCGATTTAACCCTGCGGTACCGCACCAAATATAATTGCAGAATCTGGATAAAATTTGTGATTTGTGTTCATCATCTTCTTCTTCTAGTTTTTTATTCAAAAAAAAAAAAATTGCAATCATCGGTGGCGCGGGAGCGCCCACTGCTCTTTAGCCCCACGGCACCTCGAAAACTACAACTAGAGCACCTGGTAAATTTTGTAATTTATGTTTATCATATTTTTCTTCTTATCTTATTATTATTCATATTTCAAAAAATATAATTCCAATCATCGGCGGTGCGGGGGTGCCACATTGAAATTTAGCCCAGGCACCGCGCCAACTATACTTAGACAACGTGAGTAAATTTTGTAATTCATGTTCATCATTATCATAATTATCTTCTTATTTTTTTTTATTTTAAAAATTATAAGTGCAATCATTGGCGCACGCCATCGCGCTAACTATATTTAGAGAACGTAGGTAAACTTTGTCTGGAGCGCCACTGCACCACACTAACTATAATTAGACAACGTGGGTAAATTTGGTAATTTAAATTTATATTCTTCTTCTTTTTATTTATTATTATTACTATAAATGATTTATCGGTGGTGCGGGAGCGCCACACGAATACTAAGCCCCACGGCACCGCACAAACTATAATTAAGGAACGTGGGTAAATTTATTATTACGTCCTTGTTCTCCTTATTATTAATCATGGGTGGCGCGGGAGCGCCACGGGGCGATTTAGCCCCGTGGCGCCGCGCCAACCATTATTAGAGAACGTGGGTAAGTTTTGAAATTCAGAACCTTCTTCTTCTTCTTCTTCTTCTTATTATTATTATTATTATTATTATTATTATTATTATTATTATTATTATTCCAACGCTCCATTCTTAAAAACGATATTCCTCATACGTTACTGATTGATCAAAAATAAACATGGGCTCATTAGAAAGAAGAAGGAATTACGCAACTTTCTTAGGAAGCACTTTTTGATTTAGGTCCTTGTTATATGTCCATACTACTTCGTTCAGTTCCTGTTGCTGGGACTTGGTGTTTCTTATTTTATTGTATATAAAATAATTTAGAAACGTATTGCTAAATTTAGTCACCATCAACCGTATCTTGCTCACTAAAATTTTTTTATTAAAAACAGACACAGTTCTCTCAAAATTATTTTCAAATACTATGTAAAATTTTTAAGTTAAATTTTCAATATTATGATATGGTCAGATGAGGCGAGAGAGCTGCAATCGTTTCTGCAGTGCTTCCGAAACTACCTATCGATGTTTTTCAGGATAAAAATAAGAATACAATGAAGCAAAAATTGGGATCAGCATAAGTTTATTGAAATGGAACCGGAGAATGAGAGCTTAAACTGGAAGCACTGGCTTCATTCCTTTGGATATCTGAACTTTCAACTATTTTGCTGCTTGGCAAATAAATTGCACCGTGCCTATAATATTTTTCATTATAGCATTTAAGCCCATCGGGGCGGTGTCGGATTTGAGGAGGAGGCTCTACGTGGGGCAAGTTGGTCGGAGTGGGGGGAAGGTTTGACTTCACTACAGAATTAAGAGAGGGGAGAGGTTAAAATAAAAACGTATTTTTTTACCTTTTCTGAATTGTATTTCCTGTGGTTTTCATTTTAAAAAAATGGTCAGAACAAACCTGGTAAGCCAAAAAGCCCTTATTGCTTTTATTTTGACCTTAAAACCTAAGTTGACAGCTAGAAGCATCAGTATGACAGGTACGGGGAAGCTAAGGAGGTGGTTACCTAGGATTGATGGGATTTTAAAATCTCGAGGGGGTCCAGGGGGGTCCCGGAGCCCCTTGGCTTTTTAGGGGGGCTGCAACCCCGGGTGTAAAAAAAAAAAAAAAACCCATAGAAAATAAAAAAAATAGAATATTTTTGGTAATAAACTTTATTAATGTTTTGTATTTTTGACATGTTATTTTATTGATGTTATTTGATGATTGTGGACGATAATTTTTTTTACAGAAAAATGAATGTCAAAAATTGAATCAGCATGTCAAACTACGTATAGTAAGATGTAATTCAAAAAATCTGTCGTCAAAAAAAACTGTGAAGTTCTACCGTAATTAATTTTAAAAGATTTCCTATGGGCTTGTTGTAAAATGAGTCTCAGATTCTCAGAAGAAAGTTTTATAAGCCGCGAACACGCTAAACGCCATTTACTTAGACGAAAAAACTTATTAAAATGAAGATATAACATAATATTTTGGAACGGAGCTCTGGAGCTCCAAAACTCGACGTTTTGATCCATTGCAAAATTACTTTATTATAATTTTACTTTTACTTTTACTTAAAAAATAGGTCTTCCTTTTACTTTACTTAAATATAATTTCGACCATTACTTTTATTTTTACTTTACTTAAATTAAAATATCACAAATTACTTTTACTCTTACTTTACTTAAACTAAATATTGTTAAAATTACTTTTTACTTTTTCTGAAAATAATCAAAAATTATTATTTTTTACAACCGTACTGTATACTAATTATAATAATAATTTATGTTTAAAAGAATCGAAATATTCAAATATTTTTTTTGTTCTGCTTGGAAAAACTTTGTGTATTAAAAACTTTTTTTTTCTACTTACACAGGTGCTTAAATTCTAAAATATGACTATTAATTACCTAAAAAAATAATTTACAGTAAAAAATTAATTTTGAAAAAACGACCAAAATTGAAAATTCTTCTAAATTTTTAGCCTGCCCCGGCCCCGGCCGGGGCAAAATTTTCTACCCCGGCCCCGGCAAATTAAAATTTCTCTACCCCGGCCCCGGCATCAGCAATAATTCTGCCCCGGTCGATCACTAACTGCAGCACATTAAATTGTCATCTTATGAGGCAGTTTCTAATTTTCAGCGCGCTGAAAAACATTTTTTAAACACGGTTAAACTTAGTGAAAACGCTTTTTTTAGTGAGCTAAACAGTTTTAAACGCCCTTTTTTGTTTTTCCTAACCCTAAGCAAAACCTAAAAATCAAGCTAAAATTTATCATGAGAGAGTTTCAGATTTTTCAGCGCGCTTAAAATTACCATTAGCGCGCTGAAAATCAGAATGTGCCTCTTAAGATGGCTGCATAGTTTTTTTAAAGTTTAAGATCACTGAGGGGATGATAAATCTAACCACACCGTACTTCTTAAAGGTGTGTGTGTAAACCAAAATGTACGACTTTTTGTGTGTAAACTTTTTGTTTTGCTTTAAATGCTTTTGCAACAATTACAGCGTGTATTTTACAAAGATCAAAAATTTCAATACAAATTTAATCTATTTACTCTCAGAAATTGACTGGTTTCACAAAAAAATACAGTATAATAAATAGAAAAGTAGATATTAAGGTGCATCCATATTGTTATGGGATTTTTTTGTGTTTTTAAATTAAAAACCAATATACACACACTTTAATCTCGCCGGTATAAGTTTTTTAGCCTTTCTGACTATTTAGTTTCAAATATCGCGTTCAAAACGTAAAAAAATTGGCTGTATTTCGCTTACTAAATTTAGTTGTATTTTGCGTGCAACTGTTCTGCTATGCACAATTTTTTTTGAAAAGTGAAAAAACTTTCTATTGAATTTTATAATTTCAGATCTGCATCTTAGTTTTTTATGTTTAATGTAGGTTATATGATATGTAAATGCAAAAAATTTTGAGATCAATTTACACAATTTTTTTTAAATTCTAAACCTTGAATCTCCCGTAACTGAGATTGAGATCTAAAAAGTGCTTCACAAAGAGTAAGTCAACATAATTGTTTGGTTAAAAAACCGCTTAAAAAATAATAAACGTATACTGTTAATCGACCAATCAGCTGCTCGCGACCCATTCTCATGCAAACTAAACGACACCGTATACATTTTATTTCTCACGAGATATTTACTGATTAATTCCTCGTCTTAAATAGCTCTCGCTTTAACCAGGAGTTGATAGTATTTGAACGCATTTATTTACCAGCTTACATATTTACTTATGTAAGATTCAAGGATTGAAAGTTAAAATATACTTGCGCTTCTCCTGCAATTACAAATTTTAGCAGAAGAAAATAAACAGTAAATAGATTTAGTATGGACCTACCTAGCATAACAAAAATTGGGTCGGCGGTCCCACCACGAAACAAAGTTCCTCTCAAATTAAATGAATTTTTTTTTATTATTTTTGAAACTGGAAATACTACTATATACAAATAAAATATCTACTTGAAAAATTTTCGTGGTATTTTTGTATTTAATTAAGCATCACAAAATGTTTGTTTTTTTTTTCTGATTAACCAAACAAATTTACATATGAGAAACCTTAGTTACGCTTAATATAGCTCTAAATAATGGTCAAAAGTTAACAAAAATACTGGAAATTGTTTTAAAATAGTTGTTTAATCTCCGGTTTCCAAAAAAATTTGGTAAAAATCATTGGTTTCATAACGAAATCTGATTTCGCGGCGGGACCGCGGACCCAAACTTTTGTAATGCTAGGTAGGTCCATACAAATTATTCTTTAAGTGATTTTGCTCGATTATTATATTGATTTGCTAAATTATATTGTTGTGCATATGGAACGCTAGCCCAATTATTGACATGCAAATTAAACCACATCGTATACAAATTATTCTTTAAGTGACTTTACTTAATTATTATATTGATTTGCTTAATTATATTGTTGTGCTTTATTTATATATTTTTTAAATTATTTAGTCTGAATTTATCTATTTGATTTTTTGTCTGAATTTACCTAATTAAAAAAGTTACTAAAACATAACTAAAAATATATTGTAAGCATGGTTTTTTAAACTACCGCTCCATTCACCCAATAAAAAATCAATATAACAGGGCAAAAATGAGTGAAAGACTTTAGCTTAGTCGCTTGTTGTTAATCATTTTTCCCTAACAGATGTTTGGCAATTAAAAAAATCTTATTTGAGCAAATTTATAATATTAAAAAAATAACTTAAATTATTACTGTCTTTAGAAGTCAAAAATTATTTGTAATTTTTATCAAAATTTTGCCTATTTTCAAAGCGTTTAAAAATGTATACCTAAATTTTAATTTTTTTTTCTCTTAAGTTTTTGAAGTTTTTTTTTCGAGACTGACTAAGATTAACATTGAAATGTGTAACTTATTTTTTATAGTGGTGATCGCTTGTGTTAAAGATTTATAATTGCAAACTCTTAAAAATCATCTTCAAGACTAAAATTGAATTTTCTATTTAGATTTTTTTGTGGACACAAAATGATGCTTGAAAAAAAAGACACAAATTTTTTCTGATAAGAATGGTTAGACATACACAATACAGTAAAATGTTTTAAAAAAGATCACCACGGTTTGACAAATACAAATAATAATAAATGGTCGAAAATTACCGTACCTTGGCCTAACAGCACCATCAGAATTTATTAGGTAATTATTTTGGTTTAACCAAATTAGGTCATCAGCTGTAATGTTCTTGCGTAAAATCAGTAACGACAACGGGGCGTAATGATCGTTTGGATATTTTTTAAAATTATATCAAAATAAACAATTTAAAAATCATGATATTAAATGATCAAATTCTCGAACGATTTCTGGTATTTCAGATAACATTTCAGTTGTAGTTGTACTTCTTCCGAATTTGTTAAAAGCGGCACGATTGCAACGTTTTGTAAGCACACATGCGACAAAAGCGGCTGCAATATTCGGTTTTACTTCAGATTTTCTATAATATCAGCAACAATAAATATATAATGTGGCCAATTAAAATAAGCTCCTAAACTCGAGTAATACGCTCCTTGACAAAATCTTCTAAAATATCAGCAATATTTTAGCAACAATGTAGCTAAAAACATATTTTTAATAAAATTTTCTGCATTTAGTAATGTTCCAACCCTCCAATGTCAAACTTTGGAGCTCCGGCAATTTAAAGCAGAAGTAGCTTTAGAATTCCGCTTTCATAAGGTAGAACACCACAGTTAGATTTTGACGGCAGATCTTTTCTAATTAATTTTTACTAACGTAATTTGACCTGCTCATTCAATTTTTGACATTCCTTTTTTTTAAATTGTTATCGTCCACAACTATTAAATGACACAAATAAAATACATGTCAAAAATACATTATATTATAATAAAATTCATTACCAAAAATATTCTATTTTTTTCATTTTTCATTTAGCGTATCTTGAATAAAGAAAACTTTTTCACTTAAAAAATTAAAAATAAAAATATTGCCTGCGAGACTCGAACCTACGGGTCCAAGAAACCGAGTCCGACATGTTAACCACTCGGCTACTGGCCCATCTGATATCTCTCTCGTAAAAGATACTTTTAAACAAACGTGTCGAAATGTAGTTTCTCGGCGTCAAATCAAAGAATTTAAATGAAAATTAAAAAAATTGATTCGCTCAGATTTTAATAAAAGTTTGGAAATAGTTAGACACAAGTCTAATTAATACTTTGAATTGTATTTGATTAAAAAACTAATTCAGAATTTTTTTATTTGATTTTTCTTTTAAAAACATCGATTTTTTTTATTTTCTTAAAATTTTGAATTATGTTTTACTTCAAACCACATCTAAAAGTTGCCCCCTCGTTTTTCTTAACTTTGTATAAAATCGCAGGAAAAACTGAGCGAATCATGTTTTTTATATGGCCAAAAACTGTTTTTTTAGCTTTAATTTTATCAAACTATATCTTGAAATGGAAAATTCGGTAAACGATGAAGCTATTTTCGTTGGATACACCATAATTTGAGCTTTCGATCGTACTCTTCTTTTGTCAGACAAAAATTAATATCTAAGTTGATATCTAACTTTTAGTAAAAATCGTCATAACTGTGGTGTTCTACCTTAAACGAAGGATTTCAAGCTTATTTAACCGTGAAATATGGTTTAAATTATTCTATCCAGGGCTATTTTTATCCTTTTAAAAAATGAGTTTACAAAAAAATCCTTACTACGACATAAATAGTCACAATCAGTGTAAAATCACAGTTAAGGTCTCTCCGGACAGTTTTTATTGCAGAGCGTTCAGTAGTAAACCAATTGCAATAAAGAGCAAAAATTACTTATTTTTATTTACATACAATTTATTTTTAAATACTTATAGAGTATTATAATAGGGTAGTGCATTTAATTTCGGCACTTTTTTGTTTTTCGGATGTAACTTTTTATTGTATAGCCCGATTTTCATGTTTGATAGCTCATTTCGAAGCTTTCACGATACTGAGTTGCGTCACAAAAGTTTCACTGTACGAAAGTAGTTTTTTTACTTAATTAAATCAGTTTTTAAAAAATGAAAAATTGCCGAAAATTAAATTTGTGAATTTAATTTCGGCACTTTAAAAACAATTGATTGTTTCTCAGTAAAAAAATCATCATTTTCAAAAATTTAAAAGCCTATCATTATCTCCAGACAGTTTTCTTCAATATAAGTTTCTACTTGTTGTTCAACGTGTAACTAGCAAAAATTTACAGCTAAAATGCCAAATGGTATCAAAATGAGCAAAATTTGGGAAAAAAGTGCATTTAATTTCGGCACTTTTTAAAAAGACCCTCTTAATCGAGTTTAAATGCAGTGCTATGACCCCTACACATTTCAACGTTGTCTTTTAACTATTTACAACTACAATTTAACACCCGACCACTTAATTCAGCCCGTTTTTACCTACAGCATATGAGTGCCGAAATTACACTATTTTATTTTATAACGATTGCTCACCACAGACGCAAAATAGAACCACGGGAACTAAAAATTCGAAAAATAGACTAAATTTTACCAGGATAGTTTAATTTTTAAACCAATTTATTGCGTAATCATGAAATGCCCATGTTCTAAAAACGAGTAACAATTTTATTTTTTATAAATCACACAATTTCACATGAAAATATCATAACATAACAAATAAAAAGCTCACGACAGTCATATAAATATAATTAGCTCTCATTTGAGCTATCAAACGTCGTATTCCGTCCAGGATTTCCAAAGATATAGTCCAAAATCAAAAATGCCAAATTGGGAAAAGTGCCAAAATTAAATGCACTACCCTATTTTAAAATATTTAAATGACGAAAATTTGACTAATTGGCGAAAAGCAGGCAACAAATTCTGTTTACAATAATGATATTTTTTGAATTTAGTAAAATAAATTTTAAAAATTAGTAAAATCAAACAAAAATTATGGCCAAATATGTTTTATGTGGGAATCGATCTTGGGACCTTTCAAAACTTTGACGACGCGCTAACCGACTATGCCACTCCAACCATGCGTTGACGAGCTCTAAAAGCGATTTATAAACAAACCCTCTGAAATAAATCGATAAAACGAAAGTCCAAAGGACAAAAGTCTTTTGGACTTTGTCTAAAGGACAAAGTCCAAAGGATAAAATCCAAAGGACAACGTGTTCATACTTTTTTTGTCCTTTTGATTTTTCCCTTTGGATTTTGTCTTTTGGACTTTGTCCAAAGGACAAATTCTAAGTAGCAGTTATACTTCGTTCAAAGGAAAAAGTCCAAAGGACGTATTGGCTTGTCCAGAGGACGTTTTGGCTTTTCTAAAATTGTCCTTTGGACTTTGTCCAAAGGACGTTTTGTCATAAGTATGAACCAGCCTTAACTTTGACTTCTACGTAACGTTTATACTGTGTGTTTAAAAAGATAAAAAAAGTCAAAGTTTTCAGTAATTAATGACGATTTTAAAAAAAATTTCAAATGTAAATCTAATTCCAAGTCTAAATATTACTTTATTAAAGCTTAAAACTTACTGTGAATAAAATTTGTTAGCCCAAGCTGCATATGTAGCTAATGAACCACTTAGTAAATCACCTTGACCCCCACATCTTCTTACACTACCTTCTTCTTCGCACACAATAGCTAAAAAATAAATAAATAATGACGTAAAATTTTGTTTTGACGTCAAATTTTGTTTATAAACTTTTTTTTAAAACGTAATTATTAAAACTGTCAATCTCCCCACACCACAAATTTTAGCAGCGTTTGCTATTCTCAGTAATAGTAATCAAAATTAAAGTTTGTTTGAGACAAGACAAGTATACAAGTTTTGTTTTACGTGAATTGCCAGATGTTTTATCTAACTCTGAACGTTTTTGGCGTGAAACGGTTCCATTTTTTAATTCTGCTAGTATTTCAACTATAACCGAATTGTTTAAACTTGTTTTAAATAATAAATAATTCAAAATCATGGCATTCCTATGGGCAGTCCCATTTCATTGTCTATAAGCGATTTATATGTGGGTATTTTAGAAGCCCGATTTTAAAAAACTGTATGTTCTAATTTTGTTAAGCCTGTTTTACACCGCCGATATATTGATGATGTTTTTCTCTTATTTGAGTGTAGAGTGCCGTATTTTTATTGTAATGCTTTATTAAATGCTTTTTTAGACCAGTTTCATACTTTTCTTAAAATTAATAATATTCGTTTCACAGCTGAGTTTGAGAGCGCAAATCGTCTACCGTTTTTGGATTGTCTTATCAAACGATCTGATAGTAAAATTGATGTGCAAGTATATCGTAAGCCTACCCATTCTAACCGCTACATATCTAAATATTCTTTTATACCTAACCAATATGTTTCAAGTACTCTTAACACTCTAAAATTGCGCGCGCTTCGATATTGAACAGATTCAATTTCGCTTAAGGACGATTTTGATTTTTTATTCAACATTTTTGTAAATAAACAGTTATGCTAAGAAACTAGTTGCCAAATTCTTCAATATAACGCGCCTTAAATCGGATTGTGCTTTACTTCTACTCTCTAAAATGTTTTACCTTCTATCGTTTTACCGTTTTTTGGCAAAAATTTTTATATATACCATAAAAGCGCATTTTCAACAACGCGGGTTTCCAATTGTTTTATCGCAAGTCAAATTTCTTACGTTCCCAGCTGTTTTACCAAAATAAGGCCCGCCCACCCTCCCCGAATTTGGCCAGTAACAATGTTGTTTATCTTTTGAAGTGTGATGTTTGCGATATTTTTAATGTTGGCAGAACCCAAAGAAGTTTTTAGTCCGTTTTACCGAACACACACGTGCAGTTCAAAGTTCGGCTCAGTCAAATTCGCTTTCAGGTGTTTTATTGCACGCACGAAACAAAAATCATAGTTTTAGCTTTAGCAGGTTTCTTTCGTTTGACGATAATTTTCATAAACTATGTTTTAAGGAGGCTTGTTATATACTAGCAAATAAGGATAATCCTAATTTATTACATAAGCATTCTGTTGAAATTTCTAAGCTTGTTCCTAACGTTTATTTTCATTTACTTTAGAAGTATGCTTTATGAGATTGTTTTAATAATTTCTTGGTATCGTTGTGTTTGACTGTTATTCTGTATTTTACGTGTTTTATTTATCATTTCATCGTTTTATATGTGTTTTTTATTTTAGACCCTGATGAAGATCTGTTTTAACGGATCGAAACGTTGGAAAAAAAATCTTTATTCTATTTTTGCCCTTTCACCATGTCTCAAACAAACTTTAATTTTAATTGTGATCATCAATGTAACTCTAAAAGACTTCCTAACTAGTAATAGTAATCTTCAGTAATTCTCCGATTCTCAGATTTTACATTCGCAATTGTTTCCTAACCTAAGCTTATTCGTTCCTAAGCCTAAGCAAAACCTAAAAAACAACCTAAGCTTTTGTTATGCAGTTGTTTGATAAAGTTTAGCTTGTTTTTTCAAGTTTTGCTTAGGCTTAGGAGCACGTGGGCTAAAGCTTTGGGATTCTTTAGGTTTTGATTAGGCTTAGGTTAGGAAACAGCTGCGGGGATTAAATCTGCACAGGTAATTCCTGTTAGCCGCTAAAATTGGTCATTACAGAGAATTACTGACAATTACTGAAGATTACTATTACTGAGCTTAGCAAACGCCTTTGCACCCTGATGATTGTCGCCCATGATGATTGAATTTAAATAGAACCGTAAAATTCAGTGGATTATTGAGAACCTAGGTTTTTTAATGCCAAATCGACGCCACTGGCGCCTAGAATTCCCCGCGGACGCCTAAAATTTTTGACCTAGGACCAGCCTGGCGCCTATATTTTTGGCTAGAGTAGACACATATTTTTTAAGGATACAAAGAGGAAACAAATTTTATAAGGTTTTAAAAGATCAATTTCTAAAATTTTTCTTGCGCTTCGCTTGGCTCAGCGCGTAATTGTTTTGCACATAATAATAATTTATTATTTTTGGTGGCATAAAGGTAATACTGCTAATTAATTATATTTTTTTAAACCCCAGAAATGCCATTTGAAAGTAAAAATCTTAAAAAAACTAATTAATAAAGTTTTGTTTTAATCCAAACCTAAAATTAATCTCTAATAAAATCATTATGTGTTGGGATATTGCATGATTTTTAAAAAATTTTCGAAAGAATTGAATTTATCTCTAAATCATTAAAAAATTACATAATTTTTTTATGGATTTTACAAAACTGTTTTTATCTGTTTCACTTAAAAAACTATAACTTTTTTATATTGATATGAAATCAATAGTTTTATTTACTTTAGTTTAATAATTTATTGGAGATCCTCCCCTAAAATTTAAACTTATCAAACAAACGACAATTATAAAAATAGAATTAAAAAATAAAATTAAAATAAGAGTAAATCCAACGCAACCAAAAAGAAAAAATAATGTAAACAACCTGTTTAAAAAAACCATATGGTTGGTTTACAAATTTTAAACCAACCATGCCAAGCAATAATTGGTTATAAACACCTTCCTATTAAAACTTTGCCATCCAAGCCAACCCAACATTATTTAATGATTTTCCAGGTCTATGCCAATATTTTCTTGTTAAATTATAATCATTTGGCAAAATTTTACGCATTTAGAAATTGAGCATTGAAAAAACAATTATTTTTTTTTAGATTTTAAGCGTATAAAACAAAAATTTGACTTTAAAGTCATCCAAAAATATAGATGATACTGAAAAAAACTATTATATTAGCACCATTAGTTGACATGGAAAATTTTTTATGTTTTTGGCGCCTAGATTTTAGCGCTGGCGCCTAAAATTTGGAGGCTAGGCGACAGCTGGCGCCTAGGCGCCGGCGAAAAAAAACCAAGTAGAACAGTACACCAACACGTCACAAGCAGTTAGTACAAGCTTACTTTGATTTCCGTCTGAAATCACATCAAGCCGCCCTTTTTGCACAACAGTGACGCCTTCTAACGCAGATGACAGCTGTTCTACGTAAGCTTGATCATTGGCGGATGAAGGATCTGGATTAGTTTTTAGCACCGAATGAAAAAGCCTAATAAATTCCACTTTATTTGGAGTCAGAATACCACCTTTATATCCTTTAATAAGCGATGGATTTTCAGTAACAAAAAACAGTCCGTCCTAAATTACAATTTTTTTCTTTTTTAATGCCTACTCCAAATTTAATAATAATTTGCTTATTTTCAGCAAATATTATTATGCAACTTAGGTTTTATCAGTACAAACTTTTGGTTTTATGAAAGTTTAGCAGGTATAAACCATTTTTTTAAATGCATCTTAAACGTGTACATAATTATAAATTTTCTATTCAATTTAATTCAATAGATCAAAGATTTTGCTAAAAAACAATTTAAAAAATTTTTAACTGATAATTATATTGAAAATAATATATAACATAAAAACATAAAAATATAACGTGAATTGGTATATCGCTCAGACAGATTTACTGCCTTAACCAGGGCGGGACCTAATTAGGGCTCTCATCAATGGCCCTAATTGGTCATAATTATGGAACACCTTTTTTAAGGCCAAATAACCCTAATTAAGGCCCTCAGTGGCCCCTATTAGGGCCCTCAAAAATTAAGTATCTAAGAAAAAAACTGTTTCGTTATATTTTTTGTGCAAAAATCACGATTATTTGAAATTTAATACAAAGATATCGAGAATTTTGTGAATATAACAAAAAACTAAAAGGCGTTTATTTATTTATTTCTCATAAAAGCTAATAATTTACGAAGTAACTTTAAGTGAAGTTTCTGAGGGCCATAGTTAGGGCCATTCAGGGCCCTAACTGGGGCGCGTTCTAATTAGAAATTTTAAAAAATTAAATCCACCCAACTTCCGATGTGGCGCCGATTAGCCAGGAAAATTGGTAGTGCTGTATGTATCATAACAAACAAATTTTTTTCGCAATCAGACGTTGAAGCGAAAAGTTAAAATAACAAAAATAATCTGCACTATGATGCGCAACGCCGAAATTAATAACGTAGAAAATGATTTATTCACTTCGCTTCCCTCGCTGGTTCATTAACTTTTTTGTTTTCCTCCCCATAATTTGCATATGACGAGGTGATTTGTACCTGGACTTTTTAGGACTTTGAGTTATTCATACTTACACCCCATTAATGGTTATGTATCAGGGGGGGAGAGGCAATCTCCGCACATAGTGCAAAATATGTGCGGCCCAAAAGTTTGACGCATCATTTGAGGGGGTAAATTTCATCCAATATTAACAATCTTATATTCAAACTGACCGCAAAAGTCTCAAAAATTTTAATAAGATGCTCGTTTAAAAAAATAAAGATTTAACCCTTACTTACCCAAATGTTTACCAAGCGGTCGGTCGTTTTTTATATATGTTAAAGAGTGATCAGCCTGGTGCACCATTTGATTCTGGGAAAAACCTAATATATCACAACTTTACCCCAGGGTTCACTGTATACACATATATAATTTCGATCCGATTTCTTTTTAAATAGATGAGCACTGCCGCGCTTAAATAACGCTTTGTGTCAACGCGTTAAAAACTCCATATCAGAGTATGGTTACTTCAGAAGTGTATTGCGATTGAAAAATAATATTGAGCACACATGTTTTTTACACCAAATTTATCAGAAAAGAACGGGCTTGAACTTCATTATCATTTCAACCCTAATGGGCCGTTTTTGACTTTTACGAGCAGCGCCCGAAAAATGACAAAATTATGTTCGATTTTTTTTAGCATTTTCAGGAACTAAAAAATAATATTTGTGGGAAAAAATATAATATTGGCCTGCGATTCCTTGATCGATTGCAATTGCACAGTAGATTTACCATATGAGGTTGTTTAACATTTTTACCAAAGAAAATTAGTTTTTTTGACATATACATTTTTTTGAAAAATTGATTAATTTGTATACATAAAAGAAATAATCAGAACCCGCGTCCACGTAAAGCTACAGACACATTCGAGGCACCGAATTGTAGATCTCGTTACGGGCTTTCGTCTGAGTTCTTTTACGACTTTCAATACTTTTTTGAATTGAACTACAATTTTTTGAAAATTTAGAGTAATTATGTGTCATTTTGCACCATATATGTTGCTTCAAATATACCTAATGAAAAAAAGTTTTTTTAAAAAAACGGATCGCCAGGTTCTTGCCATATGTTTGTGCTACCTATTGAAAATAAATCGATTTTCCAAACATTAAACTGTGAAATTGAACACAGTCCCCGCGTGAAGCCTACATTTTTAACGTAAAAATACTCAGCTTCACAAAGGGTCAAGCGACCTTTAAAAATTAATTTATCTCGTTTAAATTAGCAAAAAAATAATAACCCAACTTTTATCTTTCAGAATTTATCTCGTTTGTCGCAAACGAACCACATGGGCTTGAGCTACATGACCGCAAAGTTGACCCAAACATGACCATTCTCCGCAAAATGACAACATACTAAAATGCACTAAACGGTCTAACATATGGCCCTAACTAACTAACTAAACGGTCTAACATATGGCCCTAACTAACTAACTAAACGGTCTAACCATTCTCCGCGTTATTTATCGTGTTTTTCTCGCGTTTTTCTAGTTTTATATTGTTACTTTTAATTAATTCACATTTTTATAAAAATTTGTTTAATTTTAAAGTAATCTTATTAATTATACTTTAATTATATACTCCTTAAGTAATGTAATGGTTCCCTACTGAGGAGCTCCTGCTATTACATTTTTAAGAGAGTTTTCAAAAAATATGTCTAGGCTAAGGAGCGAAACATATTTTTTGATGTGTTTATTTTTGATAAATTTAAATTATATATATTTAATATACTTTTTCTGTCTATTTTTCTAGCTATATAATTAATTATACATTTAATTTGTATTTTTTCATGCCATTCCATACTTTTTATTTATAGCTTTGTTCTCATCACATTTAACTTGAAATTATGCATATATTTTTTCTTTTAATTTATTGTTAGTTTATTACGTTTTGGTGCCAAATTCTCCCTTTTATAAAAAAATTTTTTTCCTGTTTATTAAGAATTACCTTTAAGGCCTTTACCTAAAACAACAAAAAAATTCACTGATATTTTACTACTTTATAAGAAAAGTACTAATTAAGTTGGTTTTCCTTATTATATTCATTAATCTTAAGGCTGGTTCACACTTATGTAAAAACAAAACGTCCTTTGGACAAAGTCCAAAGGACAAATACAGCGTATAAACGTATGTAAAAACGTCCTTTGGAATTTGTCAAAAGGACGTTTTTACATAAGTATAAACTAGTCTTAACGCTACCAGTTTAAAAAACAAACTGAATTTTATCTGAATTTACACGTCTAAGTATTGAGAAACTGGCCCCTGTCAGGTTTAATCTCTTAAAAACATCCAAGAACTACCCCCTTAGTACCCCATACAGTTCCCGCTGTGAAACTTAATGTTTTAATGGTTTGCAACAAATAAGGTTAATGAATATACTAAGGAAAAGCCAACTTAATTGGTACTTTTCTTATAAAGTCGTAAAATATCAATGACTTTTTTGTGGTTTTAAGGTAAAGGCCTTACAGGTAATTCTTAAACCTACAGCAAAGCCAATATTTTGAACAAACACATTATGATAACAATTAAAATAAAATTGACAAAGTGCCAAAAGTCAAAATTTGAGCTGGTAAAGTGTTCTGTTGTTGTGGTCAAAGTGGTGCAACAATATGAATGTATTTTTTTATTTTCATTACACTACATGTATTATGAAGCGGTAATTTAATTCACTACATTCATTAAGAAGCAACTCTTGTTGCTGTTATAGTACTAATATGCGAAAAAATAAATTGGTAAAAAAACTTCACTCCTGGGGCCATATGTGAGACCGTTTAGTGCATTTTAGTATTTTGTCATTTTGAGGAAAATGGTCATTTTTGGGTCAACTTTGTGGCCATGTAGCTCAAGCCCATGTGGTTTGTTTGTGACAAGCGGGATAAATTCTGAAAGATAAAAGTTGGGCTTTTGTTTTTTTTTTGCTAATTTAAACAAGATAAATTAATTTTAAAGGTCGCTTAACCGTTTGTGAAAATGAACATTTTTACATTAAAAATGTAGGCTTCACGTGGGGAATGTGTTCAATTTCACGGTTTAATGTTTGGAAAATCGGTTTATTTTCAATAGTTAGCACACACATGTGGCAAGAGCCCGCCTATCCGTTTTTTTTTTTTGAAAAACTTTTTTTCATTAGGTATATTTTAAGCAACATATGTGGTGCAAAATGACACATAATTACTCTAAATTTTTTCAAAAAATTGTATTTTCAAAAAAATCGCGAGTTCTGATTAGTTCTTTTATGTATACAAATTTATTAATTTTTCGAAAAAGGGTATATGTCAAAAAAACTAATTTTCTTTGGTAAAAGTGTGAAACGACCTTATATGGTAAATCAATCAATCAATCAATCAATAAAATAATTTATTTTTAGCAAACACCTAAAAAAAGAAAGAAAATCACCCAGTGCTACAATTGTTAGATTAAAACAAGTTAAAGCATGGAAAAAGGGAAAGACAAAAAAACACATAACACATATTGAAGTTATAGATACTGTAAATAGGTTTAAAGACAAAGAAAAAGAAATATAAAGAGAAGAAATATATCAAAGGATTAAAAAAACAGATAATATTTGATTATCAGATTATTTTTAAATTTATTATAAAATATGTGATGCAATTGCAACGCAGGTTTAATAGTAGCACAAACATCAACACTAATACTGAACACAAACAAAATCAATCAAATTATACATTTACCGATTAAATTGCATTCCTAAACTTTTTAACGGTTGTTACAGAAACTAGGGAGGGGTCTAAATTATTCCAATTGGGAATTGCTCAGTTTGGAAAACTAAATTTTTTGGCGTTTATTCTACTTTCTTCAATTTTAAGCTTTAAAGGGTAGAATTATAACTGAAGGTGAAAAAATCATTTGACTGAAGCGAAGGTATGTTTTGTTATTAATAATTTTGTAAGTTTCACACAAATCCATTTTGGCCCTGCGTTCAGAAAGTTTTTCCAGTTTTAAAAATGCTAACCTATTGTCATAATTAGAGTAGTTTAAACCACAGCACTTAAAAACTCTTCTGGTAAAAGATTTTGCACTTTTTCAATTAAATCTACATCTTTTTTTAAATATGGCTTCCACAGAACACATCCATACTCAACAATTGGCCTGACATAGGCTTTATATGCTCTTACTAAGTTATTTACAGATTTGGCTTTAAAACTTCTAAATATCAAAGCCGATCTGTGCAGCAATTCTTTCAAAATGATAAGAAAACTTTAGATTTTGAGACATATAAATACCCAAGTCATGAACAATTGTTGCATTTTTAAGTTCTTGATTATTAATTAAATATTTATTTTTTACAGTTTCAGTAGATAGTCCATTGTGAAACGTTTCACATTTATTTTTAGCCAGTTTTAGCTGCCACACAATTGCCCATTCTGCCACGTTATTAAGGTCTTTTTGTAATTTAGTAGATTGATGTATCATATTGTCCTTGTTATTTGCAGAAAAATCTGTGTAAATCTTTGCATCATCTGCAAATAATTTTTAAAGTATTAATTAACTTTAAAAGTTGTATTAAATTTTTAAATACAACTTTTAAAGAACTGTTAGTAAAAAAATCCTTTAATCCAATTTAAGAAATTACCACAGACTCTATATTTTTCAAGTTTATATAATAATTTTTGGTGGGAAACAGTGTAAAAATCTTTGACAAAGTCAAATAAACCACATCGATGGATTTTTTTAAAGCATTAGTTCAATCATTTAAAATTTCTAATAATTGTGTGACTGTTGAACTTTTGTCCTTAAAACCATGCTATGCTGATACCTGGACAAGATTTTTTGGAAAAAGGAAAAAAGTTTATCACGCACTATAGTTTCCATTGTTTTACATGAATATGAAGTTAGAGAAACTGGTCTGTAGTTTTCAGTTTTTGTTTTTATTTTTTTCTTAAAAATAGGAATTACTAACGCAATTAACCAGTCACAGGGAAGTTTTCCTGTTTGGAACAATTTGTTAAATATTTTAGCCAAAGGTTCAGCAAGAACTTTTGCAAGACGTTTTAGAAAATATGCAAGGATGCAATCAGGAGTTTTAGAAAATTTGTTGGGTAAGTTATTTAAGACTTTTAATACATCTTTTGTTGTAAATTCTAAATCATTTAGTGTTTCTGTTGTTTCTGGGGAAAAATGAGGTAGATTACCATCATCTTGTGTAAAAATTGAGCTAAAATATTCAGCAAACAGTTCAGCTTTTTCAAAATCGTCTGTAGTATAAGTGGAGTCATTTTTTAATAAAGGTGGAATAAAACTTCTAGTTTTGATTTTTTTGTTAACAAATTTATAAAAACTTGAATATCACCCTGTCTTAGTGTTTGTTCTTCTAATAAAATGTTATATTTCTTTACTGCTTCCTTATAATCTTTACTTATTTGTTTGTATTCTTCTTTAGATTTTTTTAAAATCTTTTATGCCAAAGTCTAAGTTTTTTCTTTGAAGTTTTACTATATTAGGTGGATAATTTATTATTTTGTTTTTAGATGTAAATGCTTTACTTGGAACATGTTTATTTATTCCATCTATGAGTTTAAGTTTAAAACATTGCCATTGCTCGTCAACACTGTTACAATCTTAAAAAACTTCGTCCCAGTTGTGAGAAGCAAAGAGTAAAAAAAGTGAATCATAATCAGCTTCTGCAAAGTTAGGTCTAATTTGTTTATTAATTTTCTTATTATTTAGGTTTTCAAAAAGTACATTTAATTCAAACGTGATAGATGCGTGGTCAGAATTAAGAAAATTAGGAGCTATTTCTACTGAGTTGAAAATATCTATATCCGTTGTAAAGATTAAATCCAAAAAATTTTCTCTCCTTGTTGGGGATTTAATTAATTGGCAAAGACCTAACTCACTGAAAAAAATAATTTCTTTCATTTTGAGTATTTGAATTTATTTGTATTTCACACCAGTCTATGCCGGGAAGGTTAAAATCCCCACATAGTAGTACTGACTGTTCCACTAAAGTTACATACTAGATTTATTAGTAATTCAAAAATTAATTCATCTTCCTGTAAGGAAGTTTGGCGGCGTCTATAAAGACTAATCGTTCTAATTCTAAGATTTTTAAACACTACATCACATGCTGTTATTTCAAGTTCTTTGTATTTGGGATTAATATAAAGCTCTATAACCTGATAAATGTTTTTAATCATTAACAAAACACCTCCATGATTATTAGCCTGCCTGTCATGTCGAAATATATGAAATTTTTTAGAGGGATCAAGTAGAGTATTATTTATAGACTGTGACAACCATGTTTCTGTAACAATAATTAAGTCAAAATTTATATTATTGTATGTTGCATCATTTCCTGTTAATAATATATTTAACTCCGATAGAGAATTTCTGAGACTTCTCGCGTTAAAATAGATAGCTTTAATAGCTGTGTTGCGAGAGGGTTGCACAATATCCTATGGGGTGTTTACTAAATCATTCTTCTTTTCAAATTTTTTCTTCTCAATACTGTCATAAATATAAAGATCACAAAGGTTGGTGTATCTTAAATGAATTTTAGCGTTGGGATTTTTTGCCCTGTGATCTTTAATGTTTTTAATCAGAGAAGCCTGAATGCTTCTTTGTTCAGATGTTAGTGAAGAGCGAATAAACACCACCTTGAACTTGCTATCCTTTAGTTTGCCTCCGGAGCGAGACACCCTATTACGCTCCCCAATGGAGGCAAACTTTATTTTAAGCAGCCTGGGTTTTTGATACTCACTAAAAGATTTTACTGTCCCAATTCGAAAATGATCTACTATCTCCACAGCTTAAGAATCTCCAGCTAAATTTGTTACAAGCTCTTTAATGTCCACCGAGTCATTTCCAGATTCAGGTAGTCCACTGATGAAGGCGTATTACCCATGTTCTTTCTTGGCATCCATCTTGTTTATGTGATCCTGAAACAGATCAGTTAGACCCGGCAAGAGTTGTTTCACCACCTGCTGGCAGACATCTGCGACAATACTCGAGATTATCTGCGGTTCCAAGCACTTTGATGACTGTTCCAACCTATGGACTCACTCCTCCAAAATGTCTTTTTCAGCTATCCATGAATCCCGCTCAGTTTCTAGGTCCAAAATTTTGGCTCACAGAGTGTCAACTTCAGCAGAGACGGAATTGATTCTGGTATTCATTGTTTTTAACGTCAGTGTGTATTCCCTCAATACTATTTACAGTGCAATTGCAATTGATCAGGCAATCCCAGGCCAATATTATAGTTTTAAATGCTTTTTCACAAAATATTTTTTAGGACCTGAAAATGCTAAAAAAGCGAACGTAATTTTGCCATTTTTCAGGCGCTGCTCGTAAAAGTCAAAAACGGCCCAAAAGGGTTAAATTGGTAATGAAGTTCAAGCCGATTCTTTTCTGATGAATTTGGTGTAAAAAAACATGTGTATTCGATATTATTTAGCGATCGCAATACACTTCCAAAGTAACCCTACTCTGATTTGCAGGTTTTAACGCGTTGACACAAAAGGTTATTTCAGCAAGGCAGTGCTCATCTATTTAAAAAGGAATCAGGTCGAAATTATATATGTGTATACAGTGAACCCTGGGGTAAAATCGCGATGCATTAGGTTTTTTACAGAATCAAATGGTGCACCAGGCTGCATCACTTTTTAACATACATAAAAAACAATTGGTAAACATTTTGGTAAGTAAGGGTTAAATCTTTATTTTTTTGAAAACGAGCATTTTATTAAAATTTTTGAGACTTTTGCGGTCAGTTTGAATATAAGATCGTTAATATTAGATGAAATTTACCCCCTCAAATGACGCGTCAAACTTTTGGGCCGGCACATATTTTGCACTATGTGCGGAGATTGCCTCCCACCCCTTGCTTGTTATGTATGAATTATTAATGACATAATAATTTTGTGATCTTTGAAAATTTAACAAAATGCTTAAGATTACATAACAATATTATAGCATAAATCTACTTACAGCATCAACCACCAAGGGTAAATTCCTTTTTCGAATTTCCAGAAATATTTGAGAAATAAAAGACTGAATTTCCAGGTTTCTACCCAACCCTGGACCAAGCACTACAGCATGAAGCCTATCCATCCACTGAAAAATTTCTGAAATATCGCCACTTGCATTCCTGTAACATTAATTTATGTCATATAAAATAAATAGCTTCTTTACCGTTTCCAGGAGAGACCTGTGCACTGCCCCCCGGTGTTTTATGGGGGGGAAAATCCAAAATGGGGAGGCACGGGGGGAAACTTTTTTATTACGGGGGGCAATAAAACGGGGGGAGGCAAGCAGGGGAGAAAGAAAAAAAAACAGAAAAAAAGAAGAAAAAAAGAGAAAAAAAAGGGAAAAGGGAAAAAAAGAGGGAAAAGGGAAAAAAGGGACAAAAAAGGGAAAAAAAAGCGAAATTAAGCTAAAAATAGGTCTAAAATGGCTTAAAATGCATTGAATAGGCTAAAAACTGCAAAAATTTTGCGGTGATGGCGTCATTATATGTCAAAAATGGCGCCATAATTTTTTGAGTACTTTTTCATTTTTAGGCGGGGGGAGCAATAAAACGGGGAGGGGCAAATCCTCCAATCACTGTTTTTGATTTCCGTTTTAGTACAGCCAAATATTTTTTAACAGGGTGGGTTCCCAACTTCCCACTGCAACAAACTCTCAACTGATTTGATTTTTAAAAAAACCATTTTTATGTTTTTGTAAAAAAATACTAACTACACCAGACCTGTGAACTGTATGAAAATGCTCCTCCCCCGCTTTATTGTTGGATTTCCCCCCCCCCCACCCAAAAATGAAAAAGTACCCTCAAATTATGGCGCCATTTTTGGCCTATTATGACGCCATCATCGCAACATTTTTGCAATTTTTAGCCTATTTCAATGCATTTTAAGCCATTTTATTCCTATTTTAACCTGAATTTCACTTTTTTTTTACCTTTTTTCCCTCTTTTTTTCTCTTTTTCTCTTTTTTTTCCTTCTCCCCTGCTTCCCCTCGGTTTATTTTTCCCCCGTTTCAAAAAAGTTGCCCCCCCCGTTTTGGAATTGCCTCCCCCAAATAAAACCCCGGGGAAGGGGCAGTGCACAGGTCTGCTACACAGTTAAACTTTTTATACTTAATACGTTTTATTAAAAAAAGTTTTTTTTTTAAATTTTTTGGAATAATGGAGTAATCACCATTGTTTTGCATTTTATTTTAAGCTTTTTTTTATAAGAGAAAAAAAAAAAAAAACCAAAAAAAAAATAAAACAAAAAACAAACCAACCCAAACCCCACACCCAACAGACCACACAACAAAAAACACACCCCCAAACACACCCCCCAAAAACAACAAACAACCCCCCCCCCCCCCCCCAGTGCCATTTTTTGACATCCGCGGATGCGGATGCGAATTTTGGAAACAGAAATCCGCGGATGTCTAGGAAATGCATTCTTACCTTATCGTTTTTAGTTCTGGAGTGCATTTTATCCATATCGTTTTTTTTATTTTAAAAAGAAAAACAAATAAAAAACTGATTTTAGCTAAACAGCGTTTTTTTGCGTTTTTGAGCTTTTTATGGCTAAAAAACTCATTTAGACATCAATACTTTGGCTTAGAGAAGGTTAGAAATTTATAAAACATTAAATATTAGCTAATTTAAGAAGTAAAATAACTAATATACACATCTGCGGATGTGAGTTTAGAGATCCGCAGATGCGGATGTCAAAAAAAGTGCGAATGTCTGCGGATGCGGATGTTGGGTACATCCCTAATAGTTAATACTCTTACCCACCCACCATACATTGGCACGAAGTATTAGTAGAGATACCCCAAGAGATTATTTTTTAGTTTTTGAAATTTGAAATTAATTAACTTTAGATTATAAAGCTCTATTGTTTAATATAATAATATGAAGTAAAATAAAAAATTTTTCCTAAAATAGGCCTAATTTTTGTTAAAACCTAAAAACTATTATTTTTCTTGTTTTTTTTGTCCATTTGTAGCAATTTCTTTAATATAATATAAAATATACTAAAACATCCATTCGGAAAAAACTAAATTCTAAAATAGCTTTGCTTAACAAATTTATATCATAAAAAGCTTACAGTAAAGGATGGACGATTAATTCAGGACTGTAACTTTTTATTACGGGCGCAGCTTCTTTGGGACAAAACACATGAGCTAAATCAGCACCCTAAACAAGATTGAAAAAACGTTAATTAGTTAATTTACCTATTAAATAATCAATCCTTTTCACGGTCTGAAAATAATTCCCTCCTCCCGTTTTATAAGTAGCTGTGCGCCACCCCACCCTCGTTTTGTTGCCCCCAGCTTAAAAATGAAAAAGTACTAAAAATTATTACACTATTTTTGAACTATTTTTGCAAAATTTTTGCAGTTTTTAGCTTAATTTTACGCATTCTAACTCAGTTTGGACCTTACTTAAATTTAGTTTTTTTCTCCGCCTTTTTTGTCTCCCCTGCTTGCCTTTCCCCCCCCGTTTTGAAAATTTGCCCCTCTCCCGATGCCCCTTATTTTTTTATTGCCCTGCTTATAAAACCTCAGGCCGGGGAGGGAGTGCATATGTCTGACTAATTATATTTAGTTATGAAAAAAATGTTTTGGTTGCACCATTTTTTGAGCTTTATACAAAAAAAATTTTTAAATTTTTAAAATTTAAAAATGATGAAACTTTAAAGCTTTAGATGCGAAACTCCAACAATTAAATTACGTCAGTTTATGTCGGACGGTGTGCAGATCTTCGTCGCAGTGCCCGGCAAACAACGTTATCGTGTTTTCAGTCATACATGAGGTTTGTAGAATAAATACTTTTTAATAAAACGATAACTATTTTCTCTATAACAGCTTGGATGCAAGCCATGATAGCGGCGTATCACTCTGCAAAATGCCCAAATTATGTCACAGTCGCGTCCTGTCGCGTCATCTTTGCGGCCAACCTGCCCTTCCTTCGGCTAAAAGTTTGGACCGTCGAACCCAACTTTCGTTGTTGTTGTTGCATTACCTGAAACTTATCTTCCCTATGCAGATTAAGCAAAGGGCAGGCGCTAAGACAAGCCAGGAGGGGCAAAAAAATTTCACCCCTATGGCCACAACTTTCGTCTCGATAACCAACCCCCCTGCCCATTCTCAGAGGGGATAACTGCTAGTACGATGGTGTGGGATTCGCTCAGAAGAGGTTATCTGTCTTATAGTGGTCCGTCTTTTTTCTGTGTATCAGTATAAAAGATTTGACCCCAGCGAGCGATAAAACATAAATTGTGCATAACATCCATAAATAATGTCTAATAATACTACATATAGTAGCATGTGTAGGTATTTGTTTTTTTTTATCTGAGTCGTTTTTGTGTTCTTCTTCTTAATAAAAATATTATTAAAACCTTATTAACACAATCATTTTTGTATACAGTGTTATCAGCCCACTTAATGGTTTTAAGTCAATTGTCAAAATTGAAGGGAACGGGAAGGGCTAAAAAACCCAAACCAAAACTTCAGTTTGTATTTATATTTATATCTTACTAATAAACTAAAATATTACCGTTTTTAAAGCGGAAATAGCAGCAAAATATGGTGCACCCGTATATTCTTGCGAACCGCCGATAACTCCTATGCGTCCACAATGTCCTTTGTGCATTTCAACGGTCATTTGAGGTAATAGTCGCTGAAGAATATCACGAAACCACGACGAACTTTGACCTGAATGAAAACAATTAAAAAAACTTGTTTTTATTTTTATAAAACTTTTTTATAAAAAGGTCGACTTATTTTAGATTTGCTAAATTGTAGTCAGTAAAGTGTCTGCAAAGCCGAGGATTCGCTCCCCGCAACTCCGCCACTGTATACAGTGCCTGTCCCAAGCCAGGATAAAGGAGGACGGTTACAGAGGATCTAGTGGCAGTTTCTCTGTAAGTTTTTTTTCTACGCGGGATACCTGCAGCCAGCATTATCTTGTGTGTCATTTGCCAGTGGCCAGGGTTTCCATCAACCCTGGTGTGGTCCGTCCGGCACGCTTCTCGCCTTGCTCACCCCCTCTTTCCACTCCCGGAGGAGCTCAGGAACTGCAACGGGGTTTGCCCAAAGGTCCTCTGGTCCCAAGGTCGTGTTAATGTTTATGCATGTGAAGAGATGTTGTGTTGTGTGTATTTGTGTTTTGCATAGCGGGCAGTTTGGTGATGTGTGTTGTGTAGGATTTATTTTGTGTAGGTAGGAGTAGAGGAAAGGAGATTTCCCCGCCCTCAGTTGGGCGAGGGTTCTCTTGACCCCGAGAGGAAGATTTTCTTCCTTGTTGCTTATTGCTGGTGCTTTTGTTTGTAGTATTGGATTTATTGGAGTGTTGTTGATGTGGATTATCTTATCAACATTACCAGCATTATCTTCATCGATGATGTCGTCGTTAAACGGCTAGCAGAAAAGCGTGACGGAAGTCCCTGCACTACGATTGCTGATAAGTCTGTCGCAGTTCTACCGCTCCTAATGAAGATCATGGATCCGAAGGATAAATGGAACAATTTCCTAGCAGCCAAAGGAACAGCGAAGAAAAGACTTAACCGAAGCAAAAAATTCTGCCATAAGAGCAAACAGAAGAATTCGCTCCCCACCAAACACTCTATTTTTTCTGACATACAAAGTTATGAAAAAACTAGGAAAACTCATAAAATCCAATAACAAACAGAAAATACTATAATGTTAGTATTTTATAGAATAAACATAAGAATTGTAAATAAGGCAATTTTTTTTCACGCTTTACCCTCAATATTGTAAAACTATCTTTATTTTTCTACGTATAGAAACAACGTAATTCTTTGTCAGGAAATCTAAAACAGACACATAATTTAAGACATACACAAATTAAAAACACAATAAACTATCACTGTTAAACGAAATAAGTGTGAATATATTAAAGTTAAAAACGTAAAAAATAAAGATAAATTGACCGTATTGAGAATAAAGCCTGAAAAAAATTGTCTTATTTAAAATAAATCCTCAGAACACTGCAAAAATTCATCAAATCAAATAAGAATTGTAAACCAAACTATTATGTTTATGGATATTTGCACATCGAAGCGAATTACACTACGAAGGAGCGGATGTGGGAAAGCAACTTTAATTATGTCCAAAGTGATAATTATATTGTAAAATCTCTGAAATAATTTGTTCTTATGAACACGATCCTAGTTTTATACACTCAATAACAATTATTATTATATCTCAGACCTGTGCACGGTCTGGAAATGCCCCCCACCCGCTTTATTGGAGGATTTGCTCTCCCCCCGCCAAAAAATGAAAAAGTACCCTAAAATTATGGCGCCATTTTTGACGCATACCTGTGCACGGTCTGAAAATGCTTCCCCCCGCTTTATTGGAAAATTTGCCCCACCCCGCCCGTTTTTTTTGCCCCCCCCCCCCGCGCGGAAAAATGAAAAAGTACCCATAAATTTTGACGCCATTTCTTACCTATTATGACGCCATCATCGCGAAATTTTTGCAGTTTTTACCTATTTCAATGCGTTTTAAGCCATTTTTGACCCTTTTTTTCACCTTATTTTCGCTTTTTTGTCCTTTTTCGCCTCCCGTGCCCCCCCCGTTTTGAATTTCCCCCTCCCCTCCCCCAATAAAACCCCAAAGGGCAGTGCACAGGTCTGATTGACCTATAATGACGCCATCATCGCGATTTTTTTGCAATTTTTAGCCTATTTTAATGTTTTTAAGCCATTTTAGACCTATTTTTACCTTACTTTCGTTTTTTTGTCCCTTTTTTCCCTTTTACCTTCTTTTTTTTTCTTTTTCCCCTGCTTGCGCCCCCCCATTCAAAAAAGTTGCCCCACGTGCCCCTCCCCTTGTTTTGGAATTGCCCCCCCAATAAAACCCTGATGGGGGAGGCAGTGCGCAGGTCTGTATCTTTGATGTTTGTTTGTTTGCTAGTTTGTTTAGAAATCTCAATCTCCCCGTATAAAATGAGAATTGCTGTTCATATCATCTTACACAATATTAGAACTCAGAACTCACTACTAATATGGTAGAGAGCAGCATGATATGATTAAGGACAACCTTGTTAAATGAATTAAGGAAAGGGCATGTTATAAACATAGGTGTTTTTTTTGGGGGGGGACAGAGGGGTGCACCCCCCCCCTAGAGCCAAAATTTTGGACCCCCCCCTAGAAAAAATTCAGGGGCCCCCCCTCCCCCCCAAAGCTCTAGAGCGGTCCGGCCTGACCCCCCCTAGCGAGGCTGACCCCCTCCCCCCCCCCCCCCGACCAATTTGGAAGTATATTTTTTTATTTACTGTCAAAAACACGGGTTTTTAGTTAAAAAAACAGTGTTTAAATACACTTTTTAGGCCTAAATAGGCTGTTTTAACACATAAAATTCAATATTAGACCTAAAAACACTTAAATTATTGAGTTAAAAAAATTTTGCTAAAAAATTGGGACCCCCCCCCTGACCCCCCCCTAAATTTGAAATCTAGACCCGGAACTACCCCCCCCTAACGAAGCCAGGGGGGGTCCGGACCCCCCCTGGACCCCCCCCCCCTAAAAAATTTTGGCCTTCCACCCGGGGGACCCCCCCCAAAGGGACCCCGACCAAAAACACCTATGGTTATAAATATTATTGTAACTACTGAAATTGTTATTGATTGATTGTCTGTTTTGAGCATCATGAATGGGTGATTGTCCTGATTATCTTCAATTTATCGTTTGTTTCCCCAATTTGATTCTTCAAACCAATCCACTTCCGCGGACTTACCTTTGCATGAGTAGTTACAAAAGCCCTCACACCCTTTCCCTTGCACCCTTCCTTGGTCCACCCGTAAGCCCTACCATTTTTCCTCCATGTAACAGAGCACCCTCTGAATGACGAAAAAATACCATTAATAATTTGAATTGTGTTTTACAAGTAGAGGTGATATATTCCATGTCAAAAATTGCATTACACGTGTTACGGGAAAAACCACGGGAAGGTTAACTCCCGTAGTACTAAGAAATCCGTTGGAACTCTTACAATCAGTAGTGTATATAAGGGGGGGAGCGGGGTGGCGGGGGGAGGGGCGACCCCCCCCCCTTTGACGATTTTCCTACTTAGGGGGGGGCGGCGGTCCGCCCCCTCCCTGGCTGCCGAAGCCAGCCATTTTTGTAAGGGTCCCCCCTTTACTTTTTTATTTTCAGGTTATACAAATGTAGTGCATCTTAAATGCATGAAATTACACAATTTCAAAATTTTCCCCGCTTCGCGGGAAGGTGAAACTTATTTTTTCAACCGCACTTTTTGCTTATAAGTTACAAACCCGTTGCAGTCGCGCATATTTTTAAATAATTTAGCCAATTATATATAAATCAGGTTGTTTCGTAATATTAATAGAATTAAGAAAAAAATCTTATTTGGATATAGTACAAAATTTTAATATCATACTAATTTAAAGCTGTAACAGACAAATTGTTTAGGAATTGGGTTATAAAAACAAAAGTAAATCTATGCTTATATGATTGGCTGGAGACAATTTTAAGCAGTTTTTAGTGCTTATTTAAAAAAATTTTTGCCCTTGGCGGCTGGGGGGACGCCCCCCAAACCCCCCGGCCGACGCTTGCGTCGGCTTGGTGCTCCCACCACAGTAACAAACAAATTGATAAAGCTTTAGGTTATCGAAACTCATGTAAAACTATTGTTGAGTTTGCCAGTTTCCAGGGTTTCCATCAACCCTGGTGTGGTCCGTCCGGCACGCCTCTCGCCTTGCTCACCCCCTCTTCCCACTCCCACTCACTCACTCTTCTTAAAACTATTGTCATATGATTCGCTGGACACAATTGTTAAGCAGTTTTTAATGCATATTTCCAAAAATTTTCGCCTCCGGCGGTTGGGGGGCACCCCCAAACCCCCCCGGTCGACGCTCCGTGTCGGCTTGATGCCGCTATTTATGCAATAAACATTTTGTGTAAAAATTAGGTTATAAAAAAACAAAATTGAAACTATACTATAAGAATTGCTGGAAACAATTTTTAAGCAAGTTTTAAGTGTATATTTAAAAAATTTTCGCCTCTGGCGGCTGAGGGGACACCCTTTGGACCCCCCGGCCGACGCTTCGCGTCGGCTTTGCGCCGCTACGCGGCACAGTTACGACGCTTCGTGCCGTAACTGTGCCGTGGATAATAAAGGTAAAGGTGGATAATACGATAATCTGGGACAAAGGTGTGACACTGGTGTTTAACAAACGCGGACATGCGAAAGACAACCAGCGTACGGACGGGTGTCATCGTGACGGACGAGTGTCATCGTGACGGACGGGTGTCATCGTGACGTACGGGTGTCATCGTGACGGACGGGTGTCACGATAAATGCTTTGAAAACCATGTTTCTAAACATATTTTTTCTTGCTGGCTTACCTTCAAAAACTTTTACAATTTAATACCGTACCTTTTTTTTAAACTCGAATAAGCGACAAAAAACAGATACTGCGTGAAAACCAGAATAAATAACACAAATATATTATTATGCTAGTATAAAATCACATTCATACAAATTTAAATAATTTAATAAGGGCAATTTTAACCTCTTTAATATAAAAAAACCGCGAAAACAAATTAAGAAGTTACATTTGTCATAAAATAAATTTAAAAATATGAAAAATATGCCCACAATTACTTAAAAGGACTATTTGTTTAAAAAATAACCAGGCACAAAAAAAATTCCAGTTTAGTTTAAAAACGATACGTGAAAAAAGCAAAAGTATATGACATGAAAATGTGCACAATTGTAGTTTCTTTAAAATAAGTATTCGTTATTTTCATTTGGGCTTTTATTTTTTATTTCGGACTTATACGTATTATATAATATTTAACACTGGTGTATAAAACTTACTTGACGCTTGTCGGGCCCCCAAAACTCCATTCAAAGCAAAAGAAAACATTTTCCAATGTTCTAAACATAACACTTTGAACTTTTTAAAAAATATCTGACACGTATTGACGAGTACACGAGGGAACAGGGTCTGGTCTACACTCCAGTGTGAAAATTTAGGAGCCTCTCCTCCTGATTTTTTTTTCAATTTAACAATACACTTTTTAACAAGTTTATTTAAGTCTATATTTAAAAAATGCAATTCTTCTTCTGAGTTTTGTACTTGTTGACGCAAGAAAGCCATTACAGTTTTTCACAACCGTTTCTGATTATACATAATTTTAAAATTTTAAGCATTTTAGACAGAATTTCCGTCCTAAAATTTGCTCCCATGTTAACCTTATATGTTCACGGCAAAAAAAATTAAAATGGGTATTGTCACGTGCGATTCCGCTTTAAGTTATGGGCTCTTTTGTCCTGCTCTGAAAGGCTCCTGTAGAACGTTGCTCCCAAGATGCGTATACACACTAGAGTTCATAAGGAGACACCATTTACACCAAAAATTAAAAATATACCGAAAATTGTGAAACTTCTGCAAAAAAATGGTGTACGCCATTATAATGGCATATATTCAAAAGAGAGGTCTACTTCATTTGAGTTACGCTTTATTCGGGCTCTGGCCGAAAATGCATTTATGATCCAATCACATCCCAAATCAGTTTTGAGGAAATTTTTGTCTTTATAAAAAACCTTCGTACTAATTATTGTATGTTGATTTGACTCATATTTTGCACTGACTATAACATTTTTACTTTCTTAATTTATTTAAACCGTGTTTATTTCTTTTCGAACCGTTTGGTTTATTGCGATCAATTAAAAAAATATTCTCACAAAAGTATCTGAATAATCATAGCAGAAACGGGAAACAAGGCTACTGGCTTTGCGTTCACTTGAATTTTATCTTGAAAATTTGCGTTCACTTGAATTTTATCTTCTAGTTTTAAACAAGAAAACATTACCACCTTTGATTTGAAATTATATTTAACAATAATGATATTCAGACAATAATGATATTTGGATTTTATTGTTCCCAGTAATTATTCCTGCATAAAAATACCTTCGGTAAAAAAACTTTTGACAAATGACATTCTGGTAAAAATACCATCGGGTAATTTCACATTCGGACTAATTGACCTTCGATCAATTTAGCTAATTTTTAGGTTTTGCTTAGGTTCAGGAAAAAAAAAGCCCGAAGGTCAATCAGTCAGATTGTCAAGTTACCCGATGGTACTTTTATCAGAATGTTATTTGTAAGTCAAATGTTGAATGAATTTTTACGCTGGTATTATTACGTGGAGCCGTATTTTATTTATAACATTAATATTTTTATTAAAAAAATATAAAAATTTTGAAACCAATATAAAAAATCTTTGTGATTTGATTTTTGAAAACTGACGATTGATTAAAAAATAGCTTTACTAAGTTTTAGCTTACTGTTTAAAAAAGGTACCCAAAGTTTTAAAGAAAAATAATAATAGTCTAGTTTTGCTTGTGAAGAAATTCTCGTTTTTTTGTTTTGAATTTTTTTATAATTTAAAGAAATTCTCGTTTTTTTGTCAACAACAGGAAACTGTAAATAATTGGATGCAGGCACTGAAGTATTATACTTGTAACGAATGTCAAATCGAAAATTACTACATAATCTGAAAAAAATAATGTTTATGGTAAATTTTAAAATTGGATAAAATGGATTTTTAGTTGAACGAGATCCTAAAATTAGTGATTCTGTTTTCCAACTGTTTCCTGTAAAAAGCTTAGTTTCCCCAGGTTTACTTCTGGGTCCATTTTTATTTTTAATAATATTTTATTGACTGCATTGAAGTTCACAAACTATTGGCAGATGATGTAAACTGGTAAATTGTTGGCAAAATTTTTAACCAAGACTACCAAATCTAAATCTTAACACTTTAACAAAATTAACGATTGATCCAGAAACTGCAGTTGCAGTCGGTAGACCATAGGTGTTTTTGGTCGGGTCCGCTAGGGGGGGTTCACCCTCGGGTGGAAGGCCAAAATTTTTTAGGGGGGGTCAAGGGGGGTCCGGCCCCCCCGCGCGTTTTAGGGGGGCGGTCGGCCCCGGGTGCGAGATTTCAAAATAAGGGGGGGGGGGTCAGGGGGGCGTAGTAAAGGCGAGAGGTGTGCTGGAGCTACCAGACCAGGGTTGATGGAAACCCTGGAACCGGGAAATCGCAACAAGAGTTTCTTCAGACTAGTTTTGAGAACCTAAAGCTTTATCAATTTGTTTCGTTACTGTGGCGGGAGCACCAAGCCGACGCAAGCGTTGCTGGGGGGTTTGGGGGGCGTCTCCCCTAGCCGCCCAAGGGCAAAAATTTTTTTAAATAAGCACTTAAAAATTGCTTAAAATTGTCTCCAGCCAATCATATAAGCATAGATTTACTTTTGTTTTATAACCCGTTCTCCTAGATTTTGTTGCTTAACAGCTTTAGATTAATATACCACATTTAAATTTTGTACTATATCCAAATAAGATTTTTTTCTTAATTCTATTAAATTATGAATAACTATCACAATAATTGGCTAAATTATTTAAAAATATGCGCGACTGCAACGGGTTTGTAACTTATAAGCAAAAAGTGCGGTTGAACAAAAAAAGTTTCAACTTTCCCGCGAAGCGGGGGAAAATTTTGAAATTGTGTAATTTCATGCATTTAAGATGCACTACATTTTTATAACCTGAAAATAAAAAAAAAAGGGGGACCCTTAAAAAAATGGCTGGCTTCGCCAGCCAGAGAGGGGGCGGACCGCCGCCCCCCCCTGAAGTAGGAAAATAGTCAAGAGGGGGGGGGCTCGCCCCTCCCCCCGCCACCCCGCTCCCCCCCCCCCCCTTATATACACTACTGATTGTAAGAGTTCCAACGGATTTCTTAGTACTACGGGAGTTAACCTTCCCGTGGTTTTTCCCGTAACACGTGTAATGCAATTTTTGACATGGAATATATCACCTCTACTTGTAAAACACAATTCAAATTATTAATGGTATTCCGTCATTCAGAGGGTGTATATTACATGGAGGAAAAATGGTAGGGCTTACGGGTGGACCAAGGAAGGGTGCAAGGGAAAGGGTGTGAGGGCTTTTGTAACTACTCATGCAAAGGTAAGTCCGCGGAAGTGGATTGGTTTGAAGAATCAAATTGGGGAAACAAACGATAAATTGAAGATAATCAGGACAATCACCCATTCATGATGCTCAAAACAGACAATCAATCCAGAACAATTTCAGTAGTTACAATAATATTTATAACCATAGGTGTTTTTGGTCGGGTCCGCTAGGGGGGGGGTCCACCCCCGGGTAGAAGGCTAAAATTTTTTAGGGGGGTATCTAGGGGGGTCCGGACCCCCCTGGCTTTTTAGGGGGGGTCGGCCCCGGGTGCGAGATTTCAAATTTAGGAGGGGTCAGGGGGTCCAATTTTTTAGCAAAATTTTTTTAACTCAATAATTTAAGTGTTTTTAGGTCTAATATTGAATTTTATGTGTTAAAACAGCCTATTTAGGCCTAAAAACTGTATTTAAACTGTTTTTAACTAAGAACCGTGTTTTTAACAGTAAACAAAAAATTATACTTCTAAATTGGTCGGGAAGGGGGTCAGGGTCAGCCTCGCTAGGGGGGTCAGGCCGGACCACTCCCGAGCCTTGGAGGGGGGGGGCTGGATTTTTTCCGGGGGAGGGTCCAAAATTTTGGCTCTAGGGGAGGGGTAGACCCCTCTGTCCCCCCCCAAAAAAAACACCTATGTTTAGAACATGCCCTTTCCTTAATTAATTTAACAAGGTTGTCCTTAATCATATCATGCTGCTCTCTACCATATTAGGAGTGAGTGAGTTCTAATATTGTCTAAGATGATATGAACAGCAATTCTGATCTTTCTATACGGGGAGATTGAGATTTCTAAACAAAGTTGCAAACAAACAAACATCAAAGATACAGAACTGCGCACTGCCTTCCCATCGGGGATTTATTGGGGGGGGGAGTTCCAAAGACAAGGGGAGGGGGCACGCGGGGCAATCTTTTTCTCAATGGGGGGGGGGCGAAGCAGGAGGAAAAAGAAAAAAAAGAAGGTAAAAGGGAAAAATGGGACAAAAAAACGAAAGTAAGGTAAAAAAAGGTCTAAAATGGCTTAAAAACATTAA